>MU701159.1:0-17076 GCA_026770625.1 Nicotiana glauca | reverse complement strand
TTCGCCATTTTGCATATGAATTCAGTCTATTTTCGTTCAGTGTATTTATAGTGTTCATTTGTTCTTGTTTAGGTTTTGTGTTAGTTTATTCCCTGTATCTGTGCAAATTGGACCTTAATAGTCCAGTCTGATTCTGTCCTGAATCATTGAATCCTTCATTTTTGTTATAATGCTAATTTGAGGTCAATGTTTAAAACTGTTGCTGAGTTTTCTGTGATTCTAGTTCAGATACAACTAAAATGATTAATTAGGAATCAGTTTAGTTAGTTGGTAGGCTGAAATTGGTTATAGCTGAAAGGTTTAGTACATATTGAAATGGGTTGAGATAGGATGGTAGTTCAGGACATTCAGAAGGGTATTTTGAGATTTAAAAAGATTAGAAATGGTTAGTTTAAGTGTTCTGTCAGTAGAGTACTAGTATAACATTAAAATAATGTATTTGTATAGTAATAGTGGGGAACAAGACATAATGGTATGGGGAGTAATTAAAGAATAAGTCACCCATAACCCTTAAACAAAATAATGAAACACATAGTAGTGGGGTGACAGGGAATAGTATGGGAGTTCATTTGCCCTCATTTGTTTAAGTTTTTCAAGGGCTGGTGAGGGGTCGGTGCTGGATATAAATGGAGGGATTTTGGACAGAGTTAGGGGCTTTTTTTTTTGTCTTGGAAAAAATCAGTTTTGAGAATCTTGGTCAGTCAGCAAAAACAGAACTTAGGATCCATCTTTGAGAACTTTGAAAATACCAATACTGAGAGAGAGTTGGAAAAAGTTACTGTCCCATTGAGTTCTATGTTTCAGTCGAGCTCAGTTGAGTCTAGTTGAGTATTGATTGCTGCTGTCAGGTTTTACAAAGCAATTTGGTCTTAGGTTTGAGTGTATTTTTGACTTGGAAAGTGGTGTTGCTGTGTTTGGTTATTGTTTTAACTACTCCATTGCTGCTTGGGCTGTTTGCTATTGTTGGTTTCTGTTGAGGTTTCCCGGGTCTGTTGTGAAGCTGTTTTTGGTCCAAATTATTCCTGTTTGGTTGATTGTGGCTGTTTGTGATTGTTTTTGCTGTGTTTGGAGTAATTCATCAGTCTGCTGTTGCTGATTACTCTTTCTTCTTCTTCTTCTTCTTCTTCTTCTTCTTCTTCTTCTATTTCCATTATCCAGGTACACAATTGTATCCCTGATATCTATGAGTTGAAACATGCAGAATTGAGTTCGTGTGAAATGTGCAGAAATGAATAGATTCCAGATTTATGTTTCAGCATTTAAATTCATAGTTGTTGTTTAAGTTTCTTTACTTTGTTTTGTACCAAATATACTGTAAACTGCTGTATCTCGGATTCAATAAGTCTACTTTGCATGTAGAAAACTAGTTGTAACTACTTTCAGGTTAGGTTAGTAGGGTAGATTACGTTAGTTGTAGTTAATTTCATGTTATCTATTCTTTTCATGCATATGTTCAAAAGTAGTTCATAAAATAGAACATTTAGTAGATTACTGTTAGTATTCAACTTGGGGTAAGTAAACTGATTTCGCGGCATGATTATCAATCCTCTTAGGTGATTATAATTTTATAAGTGTTAGCATTAATTCACATTGCAGTAACCTCACACGGATATGTGTTCTAAATTTAGTTGATACATGAAAGTAAAATAGTCCTTTAAAGTTAACGTGGTAATTTGGCAAAAACTCGAGAATAAAGGTTCTAGTTGATAAATTTGTTCATTGTAAATTGTTGAACACACTTGTACTAATGTAGAGTAACTTCTATAAGCACTTAGTATAAGTTAAAATTGCGGATCCGTTTGTTTTAAAGGATTAGCCTATTTACAAGGTTTTCGGGCCTTAGCACTCCAGTAAGTGGCCCAGGTCCAGTCAGATTCATGTGTTCGTATGGACCTGGGCCAAGGCTTGTGACAGGCCATTCTTTTGAGGTAGTCCCAAATGCAATTTTCCTTCCATTATGCTTTAATCCAGTAATAAATTACTAGGACTCTTTTTTTTTTTTTTTAGAGACAAAAATAAATAGAAAAATCATAGTCGCTTAGGATATCCTTATATAAAATATGAGACGAGCCTCGCCAAATAAAATGCACAAATTGCGGGGCCCTCAATAAATGGTTATAATAATTGCTCAGAATTCGGGATGGGCCATTTAGCGGATTTCACGGCCTTCCCAAAAGATAATAACACATTAGCCACTTTAGGCGCGATTTTAATAATATTGGCCTAAACTCGGGTGTGCATTTCATGCGACCCAAATCAAATCCCAAAACATCGAATAAAATGCGTTCAGGATTGCGGGTGCATTTCATGTGACGCAGTCCAAATACGCATTTTAAACGATGTTCAACTTTCTTTTAAAATATTAAATAAAAGCGGTTTAAAAAGTTAAAATTTGCACATAGGTTCAACATGTATTAAAATCAGATAAATAAGCCGAATATGACAGTTGAGCGACCGTGCTAGAACCACGGAACTCGGGAATGCCTAACACCTTCTCCCGAGTTAACAAAATTCCTTATCCGGATTTCTGGTTCGCAGACCGTAATACAGAGTCAATGTTTTCATCGATTCGGGATTCAACCGGTGACTTGGGACACCATAGATCTCCCAAGTGGCGACTCTGAATCTCTTAATAAACGAATCCCGTTTTGATTGTCCTTTAATTGGAAAAACTCCCTTTATTATACCTTTCACGGGGTGTAGTAGGAAAAAGGAGGTGTGACATTGGGTAATTTGATGTTGTTTGAGGTGCTTTGATGATTGGAACATGTTTGAATAATGTTATGAACTATGTTGGCATGTTTGTTCGGGGTCCTATGAGGCTCGGATAAGTTTTGGAAGAGTTTTTGGGAGATTTTTGCCGTTTTGAGCATAAACATGTAATGATCTAAAGGTTCATTTTTAGTTCTAGAGATCCAAATTTGATTTTGAGACTTTCAGAATTTTGATAATGAATTATAGGACTGATCTGGAAATTTTGGTCTAATTTCATCAAGTCGCGATTGGATTTTTGACGCGAAACATAAGTTAATTCTTTAACGAGCGAAATGGGTATTGAACTGGGAAAATGAGCTCCGAATTGAGTTTCGATTGAAGGGTTGTGTTCGTATTATTATTTGTGACTCATAGGAACAAGAATCGTCTAATTCCGAGTTTGTATGACAGAGTTAGAGCCATTTTAGTGAAACAAAAACTGCTGCAATTTATTGGGCAGTTGCTGGTTTTTTTAAAGTGCGTGAACAGTACCGTGCACGTGAACAGTACCACACGTGTGAATAGTATCTCATGTGTGAACAGTAATTTCGAAAAATTCTGGCCAGTGAGTTTATATTCGCGATTTTGGGTCATTTTTCCTCCATGGTTGGTCATTTTGAGAGCTTCTTGGTGAAGATTAAAGAGGGATTCAAGGGGAAACGACTTGAGGTAAGTTTCTTGAACTTAAAACTCGATTTTATGATGCTAATACATGGATTAGAGCTGAAAACCCAAGTAATTTATGGGCAAAAATGGTGGTTTAGGGCTTGAAACTTAAGAGAGTTAAAATGGAGATTTGAGGGGTCATTTGAACTCTGATTTTGGTAAATTTGATATGTACGGACTCATGGCAAGACGAGGAATCTGGTGATGTGAATTTCGTAATTTTTCGAGAAGTGAGCTCGGGGCTCGGGTTTTGCTAGTTTCGAGATTTTTTCTATATTTTGATTGTTTTTGATTGGGCATTGTTCCCTTGGCATAGTGTGATGTATTCGCTCTGATTTTGGATAGATTTGATGCGCGTGGAGGCCGGTTTGAGGGGCAAAGGCGTCGAGAGCTAGAGATTCCACCGGTTCGAGGTGAGTAATACTTGTAAATGATATCCTGAAGGTTAGAAACCCCGGATTTGCACATCATAGTGCTGTATTGAGGTGACTTGCACGCCGGATATGAGCGTGGGGTAGAGCACCATTGGGGATTGTGACTTGGTCCGTCCCGGTTGTTGATTTTTACCGCGTATTTGACTGAAACTACTTGTTATCATCATGATTTGGGCTGATTGCCATGTTTGGGCTTCGTGCCATCTATGTGAATCCTTCGGGGATTGATATTACTGTTTAGCATATTTTGCATATCATTTGGTTTCAGTCCAAGATTTTAAATATTGTTTTGCAAACTCAACCACACTCCTAAGTTTTGAAAATTCAAATGATATTTTAAATAATAATTGGGGCTGAGAATTACTATTTTATAAATGCCCAAGGGGCTTATGAAGATTCCTGGACTAAGCATGGATCGGGTTGCGTGCCGCAGCAGTGATTTGAAACAGTGGTAACAATGACAATGTATGATGTAAATTGGTCAGGAAACAATGACTGACCGGTCAGGTAACAATGACTGACCAGGAATTAATTGATGCCACGAGATGGCTTGATATTGCGCTTGGGCTGTAGGAGCCCCTCCGAAGTCTGTACACACCCCCAGTGAGCGCCGTTGACGTTAAATGGATCAGACCGCACGCCGCAGTGGGTACTGGGATGTACCATCATATGCATTGCATTGCATTTATGCATTTGTTCATTATTTGTTATTTGTGATATTTCTTGAGATATCTATCTGCTGTTATGGTATTATCTGATCACTCCTAAAGAGGATAACTTTCAGACGGTGGTAACAATGACACTGAATTATACGTTTGGTCAGGTAACAACGATTGACCAGGAATGACACCGTGTGGTCAGGTAACAATAGCTGACCACGAACGATAATAAGGCCCGAGGGGCGAGGTTCTGTGTATAGCGACACTAATTAATTGAGATTATTTTTGCAACTGTTGAAAAGATTATTTTCAAAAGAGGTTTAAACTGAACCAAGATATTTTTCAAAGATTTCACATGTTTCACTGATTTCTAAAGGAGTTTTATACTGTTTCTATACAACATGATGATCTGTTATACGTGTTTCTTGCTGCTCAGTTATTATTTACTCTTATTACTCACTGAGTTGGAGTACTCACTTTACTCCCTGCACCTCGCGTGCAGTTATAGGTGTTGTTCACCCGGTAACGGGTTATTAGCTGATTGGAGGTACTACTATTGTAGCTGAGCAAGGTGACCGCCAGCGTTTGCGGCACCGGTCTACGTCTTTTGATTCCAGATTTTTATTTTGTATATTGTTGGCCCTGTAGTTGTGTTCGGACCTCCTTAGATGCTCGTGACTTGTGACACCCCGGTCGGGTTGTGTTGGGCTGTTAATACTTATTATTGTTGTCGTTAAGCTGTGTTAATCTATTCATTTATGTTAATTATTGTTAAAGAGAGACGGTTTGGGTTAGTTGGCTGGCCTTGTCTTCACGAGAGGCGCCATCACAACCGGGTTTGGAAATTGGGTCGTGACAAGTTGGTGTCAGAGCCTAGGTTACTAGGTCTCACGAGTCATGAGCAAGTTTAGTAGAGTCTCGCGGATCGTTACAGAGATGTTTGTATTTATCCTCGAGAGGCTGTAGAACCTTTAGGAAAACTTCACTTTCTTGGAATTCTTATCGTGCGTACTTGATTCAGCTTGAGATATAACCCTTGAAATTCCTTCCACACGTCTGTATGCGCACATGAGCGCTCAGTGTCAGATGTGACTTGATGGCTTGAGATTCCTCAATCAAGGGGCGAGATGTGATCTTTATGAGTTTGATGTTGGGCCAGTCTGGAGGGACTTGAGGCCGGATTTTTGCCTATGGCTTGAGCACCGAGGTGCTGATTGTGTGAGCAAGTGTTTTGGACTTATATGTTCGGTATTGTCCCTATTAGCTGAAATGGTGATTTGGTATTCATGTGATGAGTATGTTAGTACTGCGAGATGTATCTATATGACTTGGTAGTGATGAAGAAGTCTGCTGGATAATAGATGAACTGTTAATTGTTCGATTTCTATTGTGATTTGATGTGTAGCCCAAGTTATGGGCACGTGAAGAATATTTTTGTATCTCCTAGTTGGGGAGTGTAGTGCATTTCATGTGGCGGTATAAGTTCAAACCCAGGAAGACTAAATGACTGTGTAATGTGTATGACGGTGGAAGGTATGCAGAAATGTTAATTGAGGCGAAGCAGGTGGGTTATCTCCAGCGGAGTATTCTTAAGTGGTATGATCCCTCGTGTGTATGTTAGGAGGTCTCATGTGTAATTTAAGGGTACGTGTTAAAATTTGAAAATTTGGGTCGCTTAAGAGAGTGGACTCAATTGATGTGGGGATAAATGCGAGATTTGCAGAGGATTACAGTACTAGATTATCTATGTTTTCACAACTGGTAGATGATTTGAGTTTAATCTCACTATGATATTGTGGCATCATTAGAGTAAGAGTATTATGGGTTATTGAGTGTGTCAGGATATATGGCTTCGAGCCAAGTTGGGGAGGTTGCTGTTGATTAGCTGATTGCACGGTTATGTGCTATGTTGGTTCCGTTTCGAGGTACGCTGGCAATCAGTTCTAGTTGCGGAAATTGAGCCGAGGATGGCACGAGTGAAGCAAAATTTTGACAAAGGTTATATGGTGCCTCGTAGATATGTAAGAATCAGAGGATGTCTTAAGCTATTGTTGGTAAAAAAATGCTCGGTGCATGGAGCAGGAAGATGTTTGTTTGTATTGGGATAAGGATCTCATTTTGCGTTATCGGAGTGCTAATAAGGCACGAGTGACTCTGTTCGTTGGGTCAGGTAATTTGCAGTTTGAATAAGAGTGAATGACTTTCGAGAATGGTTCTAATGTGTTCAACATTCCACATGTGACAACCATGTGTCTTAAGGTTGTGTATGTTGTTAGAGACTGTGTTTTCATTGGAAAATGTCAACACTTGTGGTATTTTTATGTTAATTATGGGATTCTATGCATCAGTATCAGGGAAATAAAGGTAACGAATTTAGGTTCGCAGGAAGTTCTTCATAGTAGATTATTTTGGGCATGTGGTGTTTCTGGGAACATTTGAATGAGTATTCAGTGGCTTATGGTTCTTAGACAGTGTGGTCTCGTGCTTGGGTCTCGTGTGGTAAGCCTGGGTTGAGGCATTATGGTGCTACATCAAGAAGGAATGTCAAGTGGATGATTAATTTCTTTGTATGTGTTTGAGGTAATGAGCCTTTACAGGTATTGTGCAGCAAAGCTCTTGGGTGCTGACAGCTTGTCTAGTCTAGTCTAGTTAGAAGGACTCAGTCCTGACTGTTTAGCTTGTGCAAATGGAATTGGGGAAGTTGTTGGCTAGGTGAGTTACAATTCAGTTCTGAAAAGAAGTTCATAAATTCTTAGGCAACGGGTAGCCTCAGGTAATCAAGGAAATGGTACTGCTAATCAGAAGTGATTTGACGAGAGTAAATATCACGGAAAAGGGTAATGTGATTAGACTGATGATACTACGTTAGTATTGCGGTGCTTTCTTGCTAGATCGACTGCTGACGTCTGAGTTTGTTGATGGCACAGGCAAATTTTAGAATATCTTTCGTGGAATAATTGGGGTACTCGAGGTGTAATATGTGTTCATACTGCGGAATTTGGGATCAGGTACAGTGATTCGTGTGCTATATGGAGTTGGAGACTGGGAGTTCTCAGGTACATACTATGTAGTGGTTGTGGATCGTGTGTATTGGTACAGTTAGCGGCTATTGGGATTTGGAGGCCCGGGTGGATCTTTGTTTGCTTGGTATATTAGATTCTGGATATGATATTGGGGTGTAGACTGGTTGTCTCAGTGATGGGTTATTCTAGACTATTGTACTATGGGTTATGTCAGAAAATGCCACAGGTTGCGTGGCGAGGTTCATCGGATTATGTTCTAGCAGAGTGGTTTGTATTCCAAAGACCAGCGGACGGCTGGGAAGGATTTCTTTTCTTAATTGGGCCTTCGTGGCGGATGTCAGTGTAGAGGTTTCTACCATTGATTCAGTTTCGGTATTGAGGGACTTTGTCGGATGCGTTTCTTGTGGCCGGGCATGTCGCCGGGCGAGATTGTGGACTTCGGTATTTATTTGGTGCCGGGCACCGTATCGTACGACTCCGGCAGGAATAATAGTAGTGGAAGGAGCAGTTTCAGGCTTCTTGGTATTGAGTTCGTTGGCAGGCCAATGTGGTTACGTGTTTAACTTGAGTTAGCTTGGTTAGTCTTGAGTTGCATTGTTGAGGGACGGGTTGATTCGATCATTATTGAACTTGTTAGTGATCTGGGGAGGTCTATGAGTTGCTTTTTCTGTGCTGTGAGGCATTCTGATTTGTTGGTTATGGGCATACGTGGTGCAGTTCTATTGGGAATTCATAGTGGAAGTCGAACGGGAAGAGTAATTGAGTGTTGCTTGGTAAAATGGAGTATCGTTTATGATCTATCAGGTTGCGTGTCGTATGTTATTTGTTTCACCGTGAGTGTAATGAATGGCTTGGGTTTCAGACATCAATTGGGCGTGGTTGTTGATTTTGAGCATAGCGACTTGAGGTGCTTCAGGTGTAATAGTGTTTGGATAGGATCGCGCATTGTAGCAAGGCTACGTGGAGTTATGACCCTTCGGGGTAGATTCAGGTATTCTATTTCTATGATGTGAGATGGGATCCCAGCCTTGTGTTGTGATGGTACTGAGGAATTTGAGTTACAACTCTTTCATTTAAGTCATTGTCCTGATTTGATTGTGTTCAGACCGTTCCTTATCGGTGTGTGTATTATGCGAGTTGTGGCTTAGGCCTGTGTTGAGGTGTCGTATCACCAGGGTGGTGTGTTGGATTTGAGGTGATCGTTGGGTTCATTAATGAATTCGGACAGATGTGATTTCAGCTTGTTAGAAGGATAATATCGAGGTTTGGCCAGGAAATCTGTTGTGGTATTAGTCAAAAAGGAAGTGGCTTCATGTATGGGTGATATGAGGAATGGTTACGATTTATCGCGTGTTTTATTTATCGTTGGCAGTACATGGAAGTGTTGGAATAAGACTGTAGCTAATAAGAGGTTTTCTACCGGTATTCGGGTGTTGTGGGCAGCTGCTATGGATAGAAGTTATCGTCTCGAGTATTTGGGTTATGTAGTATATCATGTGATTGCACCTGAGATTGTAAGTATGGGTTATTACAGCGGGTTCGGACTTATTCTGAGTATAGAGGTGAGGTTCTGATCTTGTGTAAGATTTCGGAAAGTGCAATGTGGTTCTACGGTTTATGGTCTAGATGGATTGTGAAATTTCAGCTATGTCGTGTCATCGGACCTATATGAGATAGGGTGACGCGGGATCACCCGGGTATATGCTTGGTAAGGTCATTCAGCTACTGGTTGGTTTCTAGGACAACTCTGGGTACGCTCGAGGACGAGCGTTGGTTTAAGTTGGGGAGGATGTGACGACCCGACCCATCGTCTCACATTTTACTGCTCCGTTTTCCCCATTTTGTGCTTCTTCATGTTTCGTTATCGGTATGTGGTGTGTTAGAGTTGATTCAGATTGGTTTTGATAAGAAATGAGACACTTAGACTCTTTAAGGAAGGTTTAAGTTGGAAAAAGTCAATCGGACGTTGACTTATGAGTTATAGGGCTCGGATGTGATTTTCGGTGATTCTGTTAGCTTTGGGAGGTGATTTGTGACTTAGGAGTGCGATCGGAATTGATTTTGGAGGTCCGGTGTAAAATTAGGCTTGAATTGGCGAAGTTAGTATTTTGGCGAGTTCCGGTTGATAGGTGAGATTTTGATCCGAGGGTCGGAATGTGATTCCGAGAGTTGCTGTAGCTTCCATATGTGATTTTTGATGTGCGTGCAAAATTTCAGGTCATTCGGACGTGGTTTAGTCGGGTTTTTGATCGAAAGTGTATTTCGGAAGTTTTTTGAAAATTAGGCTTGAATTCGATGAGTTTTGGGTAATTTGATATTGTTTGAGGTGCTTTGATGATTGGAACATGTTTGAATAATGTTATGAACTATGTTGGCATGTTTGTTCGGGGTCCCATGAGGCTCGGATAAGTTTTGGAAGCATTTTTGGAAGATTTTTGCCGTTTTGAGCATAAGCATGTAATGATCTAAAGGTTCATTTTTAGTTCTAGAGATCCAAGTTTGATTTCAAGACTTTCGGAATTTTGATAATGAATTATAGGACTGATCTGAAAATTTTGGTCTAATTTCATCAAGTCACGATTGGGTTTTTGACGCGAAACATGAGTTAATTGTTTAACGAGCGAAATGGGTATTGAACTGGGAAAATGAGCTCCGAATTGAGTTTCGATTGAAGGGTTGTGTTCATATTATTATTTGTGACTCATAGGAACAAGAATCGTCTAATTCCGAGTTCGTATGACGGTGTTAGAGTCATTTTAGTGAAACAAAAACTGTTGCAATTTATTGGGCAGTTGCTGGTTTTTTTTAAAGCGCGTGAACAGTACCGCGCGCGTGAACAGTACCTCACGTGTGAACAGTAATTCCGAAAAATTCTGGCTAGTGAGTTTATATTCGCGATTTTGGGTCATTGTTCCTCCATGGTTGGTCATTTTGAGAGCTTCTTGGTGAAGATTAAAGAGGGATTCAAGGGGGAACGACTTGAGGTAAGTTTCTTGAACTTAAAACTCGATTTTATGATGCTAATACATGGATTAGAGCTGAAAACCCAAGTAATTTATGGGCAAAAATGGTGGTTTAGGCTTGAAACTTAAGAGAGTTAAAATGGAGATTTGAGGGGCCATTTGAACTCCAATTTTGGTAAATTTGATATGTACGGACTCGTGGCGAGACGAGGAATCCGGTGATTTCAATTTCGTAATTTTTCGAAAAGTGAGCCCGGGGCTCGGGTTTTGTTAGTTTCGAGATTTTTGCTATATTTTGATTGTTTTCGATTGGGTATTTTTCCCTTGGCATAGTGTGATGTATTCGCTCTGATTTTGGATAGATTTGATGCGCGTGGAGGCCGGTTTGAGGGGTAAAGGCGTCGAGAGCTAGAGATTCCACCGGTTCGAGGTGAGTAATACTTGTAAATGATATCCTGAGGGTTTGAAACCCCGGATTCGCACATCATAGTGCTGTATTGAGGTGACTTGCACGCCGGATATGAGCGTGGGGTAGAGCACCATTGGGGATTGTGGCTTGGTCCGTCCCGGTTGTTGATTTTTACCGCGTATTTGACTGAAACTACTTGTTATCGTCATGATTTGGGCTGATTGCCATGTTTGTGCTTCGTGCCATCTATGTGAATCCTTCGGGGATTGATATTACTGTTTAGCATATTTTGCCTATCATTTGGTTTCACTCCAAGGTTTTAAATACTGTTTTGCAAACTCAGCCACACTCCTAAGTTTTGAAAACTCAAGTGATATTTTAAATGATAATTCGGGCTGAGAACTACTGTTTTATAAATGCCCATGGGGCTTATGAAGATTCCTGGATTGAGCATGGATCGGGCTGCGCGCCGCAACAGCGATTTGAAACAGTGGTAACAATGACACTGTATGATGTAAATTGGTCAGGTAACAATGACTGACCGGTCAGGTAACAATGACTGACCAGGAATTAATTGATGCCACGAGATGGCTTGATATTGCGCTTGGGCTGTAGGAGCCCCTCCGGAGTCTGTACACACCCCCAGTGAGCGCCGTAGACGTTAAATGGATCGGACTGCACGTCACAGTGGGTACTGGGATGTACCATCATATGCATTGCATTGCATTTGTTCATTATTTGTTGTTTGTGATATTTCTTGAGATATCAATCTGCTGTTATGGTATTATCTGATCACTCCTAAAGAGGATAACTTTCAGACGGTGGTAACAATGACACTGAATTATACGTTTGGTCAGGTAACAACGACTGACCAGGAATGACACCGTGTGGTCAAGTAACAATGGCTAACCACGAACGAGAATAAGGACCGAGGGGCGAGGTTCTGTGTATAGCGACACTAGTTGATTGAGATTATTTTTGCAACTGTTGAAAAGATTATTTTCAAAAGAGGTTTAAACTGAACCAAGATATTTTTCTAAGATTTCACATGTTTCACTGATTTCTAAAGGAGTTTTATACTGTTTCTATGATCTGTTATACGTGTTTTCTTGCTGCTCAGTTATTATTTACTCTTATTACTCACTGAGTTGGAGTACTCACTTTACTCCCTGCACCTCGCGTGCAGTTGCAGGTGTTGTTCACCCGGTAGTGGGTTATTAGCTGATTGGAGGTACTACTATTGTAGCTGAGCAAGGTGACCGCCAGCGTTCGCAGCACCGATCTACGTCTTTTGATTCTAGATTTTTATGTTGTATATTGTTGGCCCTGTAGTTGTGTTCGGACCTCCTTAGATGCTCGTGACTTGTGACACCCTGGTCGGGTTGTGTTGGGCTATTAATACTTATTATTGTTGTCGTTAAGCCGTGTTAATCTATTCATTTATGTTAATAATTGTTAAAGAGAGACGGTTTGGGTTAGTTGGCTGGCCTTGTATTCACGAGAGGCGCCATCACGACCGGATTTGGAAATTGGGTCGTGACACTATAGCAACCATATAAGTCATTACACTAATATGATTGTAGTAAGATAATTATATCATTGTAGTTCGTTGTAATGTCATCCGTTTATATAATAGCCGTTTATATTAAGGTCATACGTATCGGCCTATAGCAACCATATAAGTCCATTCACTAATATGATTGTAGTAAGGTAATTATATCGTTGTGGTTCGTAGTAATATCAATCGTTTATATAATAGCCGTTTATATTAAGGTCATACATATCGGCCTATAGCAACCATATAAGTCATTACACTAATATGATTGTAGTAAGGTAATTATATCATTGTAGTTCGTAGTAATGTCGACCTTTTATATAATAGCCGTTTATATTAAGGTCATACGTACCGGCCTATAGCAACCATACAAGTCCATTCACTAAAATGATTGTAGTAAGGTAATTATATCGGTTTGGTTCGTAGTAATTTCGATCGTTTATATAATAGCCATTTATATTAAGGTCATACGTATCGGCCTATAGCAACCATATAAGTCCTTACACTAATATGATTGTAGTAAGGTAATTATATCGTTGTGGTTCGTAGTAATGTCAACCGTTTATATAATAGCCATTTATATTAAGGTCATACGTATCGGCCTATAGCAAACATATAAGTCCTTACACTAATATGGTTGTAGTCGTATGACGTATGATAATTATATCGTTGCAATTCCCAATAATTGATCGTCTATATATTTTCATTATTAAGGTCATACGTAACGGCCTATATCAACCATATAAGTCCATTCACTAATATGATTGTAGTCATATAACCTAAGCTAATTATATCATTATGATTCATAGTAAACTCGACCTTTTATATAATAGGCGTCTATATAACTTCATTAATTCAGGTCATATATATTACCTTATTTATATAATAGTAAATATATAATTATATATATTTTTATTGGTTAATATTAATTATAATAAAAGGAAAATCATGATACTTTTAGGACTAATGTATTCTAGCTTCTTTTTTAGGAGGGATAACAAGAAGACATTTTTTGACTAAAATGTTAAATACAAATTTCGGAGGGAAAAGTAAAAATATAATTGGAGGAAAATTGAAAGTTTTTACTCTTTATATATCTCTTAAACACAAGAACAACATCTCCAACTCTCTAAACAAAATAGATACCATAAACATGAATGTTAACATATGGATTGAAAAAGAATTCTATCCATAGTTTCGGATGAAGATGCCCAAATCGTACATTAAGCGTGATTTTCTGGTAATTTTATTTTTCTTAAATTTTCATGATTTGATAATTGTTGATTATCCCAACTAGTCATGAACCCTGAACCCTATCTATACATTATGTTCTTGCAGTTTATTCCAAAGAGATTCTGTGGCTATCTTCCTCCTATTTCGGTTAAAATAATGGTTCGATGTAATGGGAAGGAGTGGGATGTGACTCTCAAAAGTGGTGTTTGTAGAAGACTCGTCAATGGGTGGAAATAATTTATTGTCGACAATAATCTGAAGAAAGGGAATGTCCTTCTCTTTGAACTAGTTGAGGCTACATCAGGGGTTGTGATCTTCTCTGTTGAAGAGTTAGGATTAACTAATGCTTAGCTTGATAATTTCATCTCTTTAGTTATATGTAATGACTTCAAATGGATCGTAGTAATGGATTAATATGATTGTTCTTTATAATATTGTTTGTGTTTTTTTCCATTTATTATTGTTATATTTTTTTTATTTCAAGAAGACTAATATTTTATAAATAGCCAATTAAAATTGGGAAGTCATTAAACAGTGCAGAAGTCCCCCAATTTTTTTCTATCATTTTACAAATAAGAACAAGACTATGAAGATTATTTTCTTTTTTCCAAAAAAGTTTAAAAATCGACATTAATTTGCTCATTAATCAAAACCTAAACCTAAACGTAAACCTAAACGAACCTAAATCAAAAGAGAACGTAAACCTAAACCTAAACCAATAAGGATCAAATAATCTTTGTAAGGATACAATATGATGGAGTTACGCTAGGCAGAGAGAGTGACCATCGGTTATTTCCCACTTTCCATCAAAGTGGGTTAGTGGGGAGTTATAACCATAATTAACTTCCCCTAATTTATCCAAGTATTAATTTAACAAAAAAATATATTTATATTAAACCAAAATACTCACGTGGGCCATATTATACAATCTTTACACGGATTAATCAAGTCTTCTAAGGTAAGACTATATGAGATAAAACCTATGAAGTGCACTTCCACTATATGGCAGAATTTTAAAAAATAAAATAAAACGAAAACAACCTGTATAAGCGGATGGATAAATTAAAGACAAGCTTCTATAATTAATTGTAGTCATGGAGGAGTATAATGGTGCATAGAGGAGTGAAATATACTATTGGAAAGTGTAATGGTTGCATGAAGGAGTGTAAGGGGCTACTGGGAAGTGCAATGGATGCATGGAGGAGTGGAAGTGGCTGCTATTGGAAAGTGTAATGGTTGTCTAGGGTCTCTACAAAGAGACTTTAATTCCTACCGGGAAGTGGAAAGAGATTATAATCCTCCCTATATATTTTTTTCTGAAAATATGCTAGACCTACATAAGACAATCAAACTAGAAATACTACTAAGCATAACGTTACCCCGACAAAGAAACCTGTTGAACAACCGCTGCATGGCTCACCTGTGAGTCATAACATCTTGTACCAAGATCTGAAGCATAATTACACCAAGCTGAAGTGTGAGGTTACAGAGTTGATTGAGAGGGTGGTTCGTGATAGTAGCATTGATTACCTCAAGAGTGTCATGTTGGAAGAGCATCCCCTTACTTCGCTTTATACTATGCTTGACGATATGCCCACACCATCCATCCAGAATGGAGCTAAGAGAAATTCTATCATTGTTATCACTAGTGATACCGAGTCCGCCTCCAAGACCTCAAAGTCTCTTTCAGTAAACCAGAATATTGAGTAGTCCATGCATTATGAAGATTTATTTCATTTCTTTTTGATTATGTGTTTGTTCGTCTATGAAGTTTTCTACCCCCTATGTTGATGTTTTTATTTTTCAAGTTATGTATTGGTGATGTTATCACCCAATCTCGTATTAATGAAGAAAATTATTATTATTATTATGTTTTGAATCTTTTTTATATTTTATATTTTTTATGAACTTTTTCCAGATTACCTGGGGTCTTGTATTAGCAAGAATAGAGTTTGATGATACAACAAAAGGGTATAGAAAACCCTTCTAAAAATAGCGAGGCATAATGATCGTTTGATTAAAGTTAACAAAACAGTCCTATTGTCTTCAATATTCCAACTGTTCGTTTGATGCCTAATGAAATGAAAGTACTAATAATAACATTTGTAAAGATTAATTAAGTACTCTAAAATTGGTCAATTTATTTTCCAAATTAATATAGCACATTCAATGTAACGACTCGATCGGTCGTTTCGAGCCCTAGCGCGTCGTTCAGCAATCTGAGGCCATGAGCAGCTTCATTTCAGGTGTTATGACTAGTACGCATGGTCGGGATTGAATTTCGTAATGTTCGGAGTTGGTTTGGGAAGAGAATTCTTATTTTGGAAGCTTAAGGTTGAAAGAATGAACTAGGATTGGATTTTTTAGCAAACGACCTCGGAAACAAGATCTAAAGGTTCCAGCAGGTTCGTATGATGATTTCGGACTTGGGCGTATGCCTGGATCGAGTTTTGGATAACTCGGGAGCATTTTGGCGCCTATTGTGGAAGTTAGCATTTTTGGAAGAAATTTCATAAGTTTGGTTGGAAGTGCATTTCAGTGTTATCGATGTCCGTTTGGAATTTCGAGATTGGGAATAGCTCCGTATGGTGATTCTGGAGTTGGGAGCGTGATCGAAAGTGAATTCAGAGGCCCGTAGGTCATTTTGAAGCCATTTGGCTAAAGATAGAAATTTGAAGGTTTTTGAGGAGTTTGACCGGAGGTTGACTTTTTGATATCGGGGTCGGAATTCAGATCCGAAAGTTGGAGTAGGTCCGTAATGTCAAATATGATTTGCGTGCAAAATTTGAGGTCAATCGGACGTGATTTGATAGGTTTAAACATCAGAAATAGAAGTTGGAAAGTTCAAAGTTCATAAAGCTTGAATCGGGGTGTAATTCATGGTTTTAGCATTGTTTGTTACAATTTGAGGCCTCGAGCAAGTCCGTGGTGTGTTTTGGGACTGGTTGGTATGATTGGTTGGGGTCCCGGGGGCCTCGGGTGGATTCCGGGTGGTTAACGGATCGAAACTTGGAATTTAAGAAGAACTGAAGCAGCTGGTATCTGGTATTTCCACTTCTGCAGAAATGGGACCCAAAAGCGGCCCGGCAGAAGTGAGGAGGAAGCCGCAGGAGCGGTCGAGCGTGAGGGCAGCCAGGACCGCAGAAGCGGCCCTTGATCCGCTGATGCAGAACTGCAGAAGCGGTTGGCCGACCACAGAAGCGAAATCTGGGCTGGAGCCCTGGTCCGCAGAAGCGGAGTTGTGTCCACAAAAGTGGGACCGCGGAAGCGGAAAAAGTTCCGCAGGTGCGAAAAAGGCTGGAGGTAGAGAGTTGTTTTAAAAATCGGATTTTGGTCATTTCTCTCATATTTTCATGGCTTGGGCAATTTTTGGGGAGCTC
>MU701158.1:0-32317 GCA_026770625.1 Nicotiana glauca | reverse complement strand
CCGTTAGGCCCGTTAGGACCGGCCCAGGCCCGCCAGCCGGTCCCGGGCTTAGCGGTCCCGGGCTTCGTGGGCTTCGTGGTTGTGCCCGGACCGTCGCGGGCTTTTAGGACCACTGGGCCCAGGACCGCTAGGACCGGCCCGCCAGGCCCGTTTAGACCGTTTAGACCGCGGGCCCGGTCCGGTCCCGGTCCCGGCCCAGCCTACCATACAGCCTTAGCATCAGCACAACCGACCCCATACGTTAGTAAGTAGGGGTGTTCATAAAAACCTGAAAAACCGAACCAAACCGAAAACCAAACCAAACCGACCAAAAAACCGATACTTTTTGGTTTGGTTTGATTTTGGTTTTGAATTTAAAAAACCGACCAAATTTGATTTGGTTTTGGTTTTAATCAGAAAAAAACATAACCAAACCGACTATAGGAGTAGCTATTTCAAATTTATTATTACACCTATATATATGAATATTGTTATACAAAATTTCAAAAACTTTATGGTAAATGTTAATAGTTTATACTTTTAATATTGTTCTTTACATTTACATTATAGTTTGATTGGTAGTTTTTTTTTTTTTAGTGTAAGAATTCATTTCGTGTTAAAAATAACATATTTTTAATTGAGTCCTTAAATTATTCATCACTATTTGATTCAATTATCATCAATATATCTTGGTAAATAATAGATTTGTCAAAGGGCAATTAATTTGATAGTGTTACATTGAAAATGTGGTCGCCAGAATACGTGTTTGGTAGTGTATGTCTTATATTTAAGAAAAAACCGACAAATGACCGAAAAAACCGAAAAACCGATATAAACTGAATCGAGAAAACTGACTTAATTGGTTTGGTTTGGTTCTAATATTTGAAAAATCGACTTACTTGGTTTGGTTTCTTTTTAGGGAAAAACCAATCCAAACCGAACCATGAACACCCCTGCTGGTAAGTATCTGGTCTAACCCCGGTGAGGTAGTGACGAGGCTAGGACCAGACTTTAGATAATCCTGTGCAGATATATAAAACAAGTACAACGGAAAAGTAGCAAGAACAGAACAATTTAAGCTGGGGAGGGGAGCATGCTTCGGGGGTAACAGATAGAAACATAATTTCAGAAATAATGGTACGTACATCTACAGTTTAACTTCTAGCAATAACGAAAACACAAGGCAACTTTTATGTTCAACTCATCTTGTTGCAGGCGTGCAACCCGGTCCCATTTCTCAATATCTCGTGGTAGGCGTACCACCCATTCCCATTTCAATCAATATCTTGTGGTAGGCGTACCACTCGCTCCCATTTCAATATCACTTGTGGTAGGCGTACCACTCACTCCCATCTCAATATTACTTGTGGTAGGCGTACCACTCGCTCCCATTTCAATGTCATTTGTGGTAGGCGTATCACTCGCTCCCATTTCAATGTCATTTGTGGTAGGCGTACCACTCGCTCCCATTTCAATATATCATGTGTGGTAGGCATACCACCCGCTCCTATTCTATATTTCTTGTGGTAGGCGTACCACCCGTTCCCATTTTATATCCAACACAGTATCACAAAGAGAATCCCGGCAAGGGAACAAGATAATATAATGTTTTCCCGGCAAGGGAACAAGAATATCAAATCAACTAGCCCAGCAAGGGAGATTCAGCTATAACCAATCCTATTCAACTTCTTCTTAACACTAATAATACCAATATTCAGTCACGATTTTCATAGGATCAAACAAGAGTACATAATTATCAAATTAAGACTCACGGTCATGCTCGACACCGACGCATGGATAATCGTCACCATGCCCATACGTCGTACTCCACACAAAATAAGTAGCAATTAAGTCTCAACTCCTAATCCCTCAAGCTAGGGTTAAACCAAACACTTGCCTCAACTTCCGCGGCCAAATCAATCCACAACAACCGCTTTCCCTCTCGAATTCGGCTCCAACTCAATCAAATCTATACAATAATGACTTTATAATATCAATATATGCTAAAAAAATCAAACTCAATGTCTAATTATAGGTTTCCAAGCTTTCTTCCCAAAAATTTCAAATTTGCCCCCGGGCCCGCTTGGTCAAAACACGAGATTCGGATCAAAATTAAATCTCCCATTAACCCAAGAGCCCGAATATATAATTTATTCTCAACTTCAACCCAAAAACGAGGTCTAAATCAAGAAAAAGTAAAAAGCCCTAACTCTACCCATTTTTTCCAATTTCTACCCTAAATTACATATTTTAGGGCTAGGATTTCAATAGATGATGATGGAAAATGAAGAAAACGAGTTAAACAATACTTACTCAAGAAGCTTTGATGAAGAAATGCTCTAAAAGTCGCCCTAGAACCTTGGAGAAGAAAGAGTTCGTGTGTTTTTACGAAAATCCCGCAGCTACACTGTTCTGGAAATTTAATTATAATTGGGTGGAATTTTCTCTATGCGATCACGAAGAATGTGATGCGATCGCATAGAATTAGGGGACAATGGTAATTGCGATCGCATAGAGGGAAAATATAGAACCTCTCAGCTTAACACTATGCGATCGCATAGAACTAAACTGAACCCCCTGAAATTACTCTATGCAATCGTGGACATACTTATGCGATCACATAGCACAATTCACTGGACACCAGAAGACAACATTTTCAGCAACTTTCCTAAGTCCGAAACCACTCCAACACACCTCCGAAACACTCCCGAGCCCTCGGGGCTCCGAACCAAACATATACACTAACTCAAAAACATCCTACGAACTTAACCGTACGATCAAATCACCAATATAACATCAAAAATAATGAATCAAACCTCAAAATAATTAGTTTTTCTTCAAACTTCATAAACTTTCAAATTTAGAGTTTTAAGTCCGAAACACGTCAAACGACGTCTGATTTCAATCAAACTTCACAGAAATATCTTAAAACACATATAAGACCTGTACTGGGCGCCGAAACCAAAATACGGGCCCGATACCAACACGTTCTAATAAATTTTCATTTCAATTTTTCTTAAAAATTTTAGAAAATAATTTTACTAAAAAATTCATTTCTCAGGCTTGGAACCTCGGAATTCGATTTCGGGCATATGCCCGAGTCCCATATTTTTCTACGGACCCTTCAGGACTGTCAAATCACAAGTCCGGGTCCGTTTTTCCAAAATATTGACCAAGGACAAACTTATTCATTTTAATACCAAATGTTAGCATTTTTCACAGAATTTTACATTTAGGCTTTCCGGCTACGTGCCCGGACTGCGCACGTAGATCGAGGCAGCAAGAAATGAGGTTTTCAAGGCCTCGAAAGCACAGAATAAATAGGAAAAAAAGTGATGACCCTTTGGGTCGTCACAGTTATCTCGTATCCTATTGTTACTAAGTCTATTGTTACAACTCTCCCAAAAATATAGAAAAACTTAATGGTACTCTATATTTAATATATTGTAAAAAGTTCAGCCTACATACCAATCCGCTCTAATCATCTATCTACTTCTCAAATAAATAAGTCATCTAATCCTCCAATAATTATTTAGAAAATTAAAAAATTTGCTAAATATAGTCAAAATAACCTAGTCAAATTGGTAAAAATTGTATGGGGCATCCTATTTGGACGACCCCATTTAACCTATACCCATTTTTTAAAAAACTTTTAACTTGTAACCACTTTTTAAATAACTTCAGCCCCCTTTCTCCTCTTCCTTCTCCTCTTCGTTTTCTTCTTCTTTCTTTCTTTCTTTCTTTCTTTCTTTCTTTCTTCGTTCTCATCGTCCAATTCATAATCTTTGTTAAAAAATAAATTTCTTATACCAAACACAGTACACACTCCCATGATTGGTTCATATCCATTTACATAATTCATTAATGAAAGGAGTTTATACAACGAACTGCCCTTTAAAGTCATATGATCATCCAGATGGTATATGGAATGGAATCCTTATCATCCACGTTGGTGTCCAGTAAATTTTCATATTTTGTGGATATACTTTTTCTGTCCTTCTCATAATCTTTAACTTCACCGGTACTTATATCCTCTCTTTTTTTTTGTTCCTTTGGCATCCCAAATTTTTTTGCAACTTGAAGTTGGGCTTTTATATTCTTTATTTACTTGAAGGAATTTTTACATTCCTATACCATATAGGAAACCTTATTACCTTCAATGTTTAAGATTTGATGTAATTACATTTAGTATACCAAATTACCAATTCTATACCATAGTATATTTTAAGGGTACAATTAATGCAGCGTATATCCCTCCTTAATTTAAGGTACCGTATATCCCACCCCTCCCACATTTTAGGCTTCGAGGTTAAGAATTACTGGAGAACAAAAGTTCAAAAACATGCAAAACAGCTGTACTGCGACGTCAATAGCCTACGATTTCGAGATTTCTTTTGCTATCAATGGCTTCCCTCTTTAGCTCAACAAATACGTGAAACGCCATCATCTATGGAACATTTTATGTCCTCTTCTTCT
Source organism: Nicotiana glauca (assembly GCA_026770625.1). Classification (NCBI taxonomy): domain Eukaryota; kingdom Viridiplantae; phylum Streptophyta; class Magnoliopsida; order Solanales; family Solanaceae; genus Nicotiana; species Nicotiana glauca. The sequence goes on along the minus strand of MU701158.1, from coordinate 27,862 downwards.
GTCTATCACAGTAACATTGATGTAATATTGGAGAATTCTACTCTTCTTCAAACTGGGATTAATGGATTGACTAACATCACATGTCCAATCAACTAGACTCCAAACGTTGCCCAAGATACGCTAATAATAGATGATAATGGAATTGGGGTTCGATTGTAGCTTCTAGCTTAATTGGTATTTTCGACATTGGTACAATTTCGCATTCAATTGCAGCTTAATTGGTATTTTCGACATAATTGCATTTGTTGTAGAAAATTTGTAGAAGTTTTAGTCGTTTTTGATTTGTGAAAACAGAAAACAAAGCATCTAAAATCAGAATACAAATAATCTTTAATTTATCTACAAAATATCTACAAACTGGGTACATTGAATTTTAATATCCCAATTCCCATTCAATTGTAGCTTAATTGGTATTTTTGACATAATTGCATTTTTTGCAGAAGATTTTGTAGAAATTTTAGTTGCTTTGGATTTGTGAAAACAGAAAATAATGCATCTACAATAAGAATACAAATAATCTACAATTCATCTACAAAATATCTACAAACTGGGTATATTGAATTTTAATATCCCAATTCCCATTCGATTGTAGTTTAATTGGGATTTTCAACATAATTGTATTTTTTGCAGAAGATTTGTAGAAGTTTTAGTCGTTTTTGATTTGTGAAAACAGAAAACAAAGCATCTACAATTAGAATACAAATAATCTACAATTTATCTACAAAATATCTACAAACTAGGTAAATTAAATTTTTATATCCCAATTCCCATTCAACTGTAGCATAATTGTGATTTTTGACATAATTGCATTTTTTCAGAAGATTTTTAGAAGTTTTAGCCGTTTTTTATTTGTGAAAACAGAAAATAAAGCGCCTACAATCAGAATACAAATAATCTACAATTTATCTACAATTTCTGCAATATATCTTCTTCTTCTTCGAGTTTCAATATGAAATTCAGTTAAAACCAAGTCTAATCTTCACCAAAACCCCTCAAAATTGAGATATAAACTCCAAACCATATTCCCGATTATTTTCAACAACACTCAATTCAAAAAATAATGATTTTTGAAAATCCAAATTTGAATTCAAATCTTTCAAGATTTTTAATGGCTGTCAATGGTGGAAAATATCTGAAAGAATATTTACTTCCATAATTTAGCGCGCCTAAATAGGAATATCTCAAAGAATATTTAGTTCCAGATTTGTAGCACGCCTAATTAGGAAGGAATCAGCTCCTTAATTGGTATTTAATGAATGGTATATATTTTGCAGCATAACTGTGAACATGGCAGGTAAATATGAAACTATACACAATTTTGATAATAAGGTTTCAAATATGGTATAGGAAGGAAAAAGTCTCATTAATAAGTCTGCTTGGATGGATTCTTTCATTTCGAATAAAACCATATTCACATTTTCAGCTTACTTTGACAAAGATAGGGAATTAGTAATTTTTACATGGAAGATTTATTCCACAACAAAGCAAGATTGTAACATTAACAACGGAGAGAGGGTTACCGATGACATAATGAGGAAGAAGAAAAGAAGCCAGAGCTGAAGTTTTTACAATGAACTAAATAACTATTTGTTATACAATGCTGAAGTTTTTACAATGAACTAAATAACTTCATCTCTAGGCTACTGCAACTCTCGGAATTCCATTCCGACCCTCGAATCAAAATCTCACCTATCAACCAGATATCACCAAAATGCTAACCTTCCCAATTCAAACCTAATTCTACAATGGACCTCAAAAATCACTTCCGATCACACTCCTAAGTCACAAATCACTTCCTGAAGCTAACCGAATTACCGACAATCACATCCGAGCCCTCTAACTCATAAGTCAATGTTCGGTTGACTTTTCCAAACTAAACCTTCCTTAAAGAGACTAAGTGTCTCATTTCCTACCAAAACCAATCCAATTCAACTCTAACACACCAAATACCGATAATGAAACATGAAGAAGCATAAAATGGGGGAAACGGGGCGGTAACACATGAGACGACGGGTGGGGTCGTCATATCCTCCCCAACTTAAATAAACGCTCGTCCTTGAGCGGGTTAAGAAACATACCCGAAGTCTCAAATAGTGAGGATATCTGCTCCGCATCTCTCGCTCGGTCTCCCAGGTAGCCTCCTCCTTGGGCCGACCTCTCCACTGCACATTCACCGAGGCTATGTCCTTTGATCTCAATTTCCAAACCTGATGACCCAAAATAGCTACTGACTCCACATCATAAGTTAAATCCTCATCTAACTGCATCGTGCTGAAGTCCAAAACATGAGACGAGTCCCCAACATACTTCCGGAGCATGGAAACATGGAATACCGGATGGACGCCCGACAAGCTGGGTGGCAAAGCAAGCATATAGGCCACCTCTCCAATCCTCCTAAGTACCTCAAAAGGACCAGTGAACCATGGAATTAACTTCCCTTTCTTTCCAAACCTCATAACGCCCTTCATGGGCGAAACCTTCAGCAAGACCTTCTCGCCCACTATATAATATACATCTCGAACTTTCTGGTCCGCATAACTCTTCTGACGTGACTGAGCTATACGAAGTCTCTCCTGGATCACTTTAACCTTCTCTAAGGCATCCTGAACCAACTCTGTCTCCAATAGCCTAGCCTCACCGGGCTCAAACCAACCAACTGGAGATCTACACCATCTCCCATACAAGGCCTCATACGGTGCCATCTGAATACTGGACTGATAACTGTTGTTGTAGGCAAACTCTATAAGTGGAAGGAACTCGTCCCAAGAATCTCCGAAATCGATCACACAGACACGCAACATGTCCTCCAATATCTGAATGGTACGCTCGAACTGCCCATCCGTCTGAGGATGAAACGCTGTGCTCAGCTCCACCTGCGTACCAAACTCTCGCTAAAAAGTCCTCCAAAAATGGGAAGTAAACTAACTACCCCTATATGAGATAATAGAAACTGGAAACCCATGCAACCAAACAATCTCCCGGATGAAAATCCCTGCCACCCGCTCTGAAGAATTAGTCGTACACACCGGAATGAAGCGCGCAGACTTGGTCAGCCGATCCACAATCACCCAAATCGATTCAAACTTCCTCCAGGTTTGAGAAAGACCACTCACAAAATTCATGGTGACTCTCTCCCACTTCTACTCGGGAATAACTATCTGCTGAAGTAGACCACCCGGTCTCTGATGCTCATATTTTACCTGCTGACAATTGAGATATCGAGATACATAACCCACAATAGCTTTCTTCATTCTCTTCCACCAATAGTGCTGCCTCAAATCCTGAAACATCTTCGAGGCACCTGGATGGATAGAATACCACGAGCTATGGGCCTCCTCCAGAATCAACTCTCTAAGCCCATCCACATTGGGCACACAAATCCGGCCCTGCATCTTCAATACACCATCATCACCAATGGTCATATCTCTGGCATCACCATGCTGAACTCTGTCCTTAAGGACAAGCAAATGTGGATCATCATACTAACACCCTCTGATGCGATCATATAAGGAAGAACGAGAAATCAGACAAACCAATACCCAGCTGGGCTCTGAAATGTCTAATCTCACAAACTGATTGGCCAAAGCCTGAACGTCAACTGCAAAGGGCCTCTCCCCAACTGGAAGGTATGCCAAACTCCCCATACTGATTGCCTTTCGGCTCAAAGCATCGGCCACTACATTGGCCTTTCCCGGATGATACAGAATAGTAATATCATAATCTTTTAGCAATTCAAGCCACCTTCGCTGCTGCAAGTTAAGATCCTTTTGCTTGAACAAATGCTGAAGACTGCGATGATCAGTGAATACCTCACAGGATACACCATATAAGTAGTGCCTCCAAATCTTTAAAGCATAAGCTATAGTAGCCAACTCCAATTCATGAACAGGGTAGTTCTTCTCATGGGGCTTCAACTGACGAGAAGCATAAACAATCACTCTACCCTCCTGTATCAATACACAGCCAATCTTGACTCTCCAAGCATAACAATAGACAATATAAGAACCTGAAGCTGATGGCAAAACCAATACTAGGGCGGTGGTCAAAGCTATCTTGAGCTTCTGAAATCTCTCCTCACACTCGTTCGACCATACAAATGGAGCACCCTTCTGCGTTAACTTGGTCAAAGGCAAAGCAATAGATGAAAAACCGTGGACGAACCGACGATAATAACCCGCCAAACCGAGGAAACTACGAATATCTGTGGCTGAGGACGACCTAGGCCAACTCTGAACCGCCTCTATCTTCTTTGGATCAACCCGAATACCATCGCTGGACACCACGTGCCCCAGGAAAGACACTGAACCGAGCCCAAATTCACACTTGGAGAACTTTGCATAAAACTTCTCCTCCCTCAATCTCTGCAATACGACTCGCAAATGCTCTGCGTGCTCCTCTTGACTACGCGAGTACACCAGATATCATCAATGAACACTATAACAAAAGGAATCCAGATAAGGCCGAAATACACAGTTCATCAAGTGCATGACGCTGCTGGGGCATTGGTCAGCCCAAAGGACATAACAAGAAACTCATAGTGCCCATATCTAGTCCTGAAGGCAGTCTTCATAATATCTAAATCCCTGATATTCAACTGGTGATAGCCCGAGCGGGGATCAATCTTGGAGAATACCCTTGCCCCCTGAAGTTGGTCAAATAAATCATCAATACGAGGTAGGGGTACTTGTTCTTCACTGTTACTTTGTTCAATTGCTTGTAGTTAATGCACATTCTCATGGTTCCATCCTTCTTCTTCACAAACAGAACCGGTGCACCCCACGGTGACACACTAGGCTGAATGAACTCCTTTTCTAGGAGCTCTTGAAGCTGCTCCTTCAATTCTTTCAACTCCGCCGGTGCCATGCAATACGGTGGAATGGAAATGGGCTAAGTGTCTGGCACCAGGTCAATACCAAAATCAATATCCCTATACGGTGGCTTGCCCGGTAGGTCTGTAGGAAATACATCAGGAAAATCCCTCACAACGGGGACAAAATCAATGCTAGGAGTCTCAGCTCCAACATCTCTCACAAACGCCAAAAATGAAAGGCAACCCTTCCCAACCATACGCTGGGCCTTCAAGAAAGAAATAACTCTGCTAGGAACATAGTCGGTCATACCTCGCCACTCAATCCTTGGAACAACTGGCATAGCCAAAGTGACTGTCTTAGCATGACAATCTAGAATAGCATGAAACGGAGATAACTAGTCCATGCCTAGAATGACATCAAAGTCTACCATTCTCAATAGCTACAAGTCAACTTGGGTCTCCAGACCCCCAACGGTCACAAGACAGGACCGATACACATGGTCTATAATAATAGTATCGCCCATCGGGGTAGATACGTGCACAGATAAAGCAAGACACCCTCGGGTCATACCCAAATGATGAGAAAAATATAAGGACACATACGAATAGGTAGAACCGAGATCAAATAATATAGAGGCATCTTTGTGGTAGATTGAGATAATACCAGTAATGACAGCATTCGATGCCATGGCATCTGTCCTGCTCGGGATAGAGTAATTGCTTATCACCACGAAATCGAGGACACTACCTCCTCATATGACCAAACTCACTGCATTCATAGAAACTACCAAGTGCTCGAGAAGGGGACTGAAGGGAACCCCTCGCACCGGAATGACTAGCCAATGCACTCGGTGCAGAAGAACCCTGAGCTGAAGGGGCATAAGATGAGCTCTGAGCTGGGAGGGCATAAATGAAGGCTGCCCCTGCTGGAACCCCTAATAACCACAGCCTGAAGACGCCCCACTATACTTTGTACGGGCCGACTGAGGAGGCCTGAAGGAACGACCTCTACCACGCTGGAACTTGCCCCTAGACGGAGCACCACCGAAACTGCCTGAACCTCGTGGCCTCTTGGCCTCCCTTTCCTCTCGCTCTCTGTGGCGAACCATCTTAATATCACGAGCAATGTCAACTACCTCCTCAAATGAAGCACCCAATACCCTCTCTCTAGTCATCAAAATGCAGAGAGAATATTTAAGGCCAACCACGAATCTCCGAATCCTCTCCCGATCCATTGGAATCATCCAAGTGGCATGACGGGTCAACTGTGAAAATCTCATCTCGTACTGGGTCACTGACATGTCCCCCTGGGTCAACCACTCAAATTGTCTATGCAGCTCCACTCTACGGGACTGTAGTACATACTTCTCAAAGAAGAGAGTGGAGAACTGCTGCCAAGTAAGGGGCACTACACTAACAGGCCTACGCCTCTCAAAATCCTCCTACCAGGTAAATGCAGCCCCTGAGAACTGGAAGGTAGTAAAAGCCACACCACTCGACTCTAAAATCCCTGCGGTGCGAAGTATACACTGACACTTGTCAAGAAAACCCTGGGTATCCTCGCCCTCATCACCACTAAATGTCGGAGGCTGGAGCCTACCGAATCTCTCGAGACAACACTACTCATCGTCTAGCATAGCTGGAACCACAAAGTCCTGAACCGCTGCAACCGGCTAAGCTGGATCTACTCCCGGTGTCTGTAATCCCTGCATAACCTGCTTAGGTGTGCGAGCAGCGGGGATCTGATTGCCTCCCACGGCCTGCAAAGTAGCTGCTACGGTAGTGGCTGACACTGCTAGAGCCAGGCCAATGCAAACTGATAATATCTGAGCCAAGGCCTTCTGGAGACCTGGAATCACAATAGGCACTGCCGGTGCTTACACAGGTGCTGCTGGAGCATCCACAACTGGAGTCTGGTCCTGAGCTAGGGCAACTGGTGGATCAACAGGTGCCGCCCTTGCTGCTCTGCCGTGTCCACGGCCACGACCGCGTCCACGGCCTCTGGTAGCCTCAATGGGTGGTACTTGTGGTCATCCGCCACATCCGGTAGTGTGACTCCTCGCCATCTACGAGAGAATATAATACAGACATTTAGTTCTCGGATCAACAAAGTCGCACGATAAGAATTCTAATAATATAGAGTTTTTCCTAAAGGTTCTACAACCTCTCGAGGATAAATACAGATGTCTCCATAGCGATCCGCGAGACTATACTAAACCAGCTCATGATTCGCGAGACCAAGTAATCTAGGCTCTGATACCAACTTGTCATGACCCAAACCCTGGTCATGATGGCGCCTAACATACTTCTAGGCAAGCCCGACCTTTCCGCAAACATTTCCCAACTTAAACAGATTATAGATATACAACACAGGGGAAAATACTAAGCCATTATATTGATATTCTAGGAATACTAATAAAATATGTGGAAGTTTAACAAAATACTACAACATAGCCCCAAATAGAATCCGGTATCACGAATATGAGCCTCTAAAACAGAATCCTAACCTACTATAAGTCTGTCTAAGAAATGCATAATGAAAGATAGAGATAGAGATAGAGGGGAGGGATCAAGGCTGCGAATGCCATGCAGCTACCTTGATTCTCCCAAGACACTACGCTGGTCAGCTAATATCCTCACTCAGTCTGTGATGCACCTGGATCTGCACACAAGGTACAGGGAGTAATGTCAGTACTCCGACTCAGTGAGTAATAAACATAAATAAAGACTGAGAATAAGAAATCATGGAAAGACACAAAATAAGGTATAACTGGAATTTTAGAGCATTTAATAACGAAGCAACAAGTCGATGAAGGAAGAGTACAGAAATGCTATGACAGGTAAAATAATTAAAGAACAGATGCATAAATGAAATGCAACACGTAGAATGGTATACTCTAGTACCCGCTGTGGTGTGCAGCCCAATCCATTTATTTATCGTCGATGGCGCTCACTGGGGGTGTGTATAAAATCCGGAAGGGCTCCTACATCCCAAGCACAAATATCAAGCCATATGTGATGACCCGACCCGTCGTCTCAAGATTTACCGCCCCATTTTCCCCATTTTATGCCTTTTCATGTTTTATTATTAGTATTTGGTGTGTTAGAGTTGATTTGGATCGGTTTTGGTAGAAAATGAGACACTTAGTTTCTTTAAGGAAGACTTGTTTTGAAAAAGTCAACCGGATGTTGACTATTGGGTTAGAGGGGTTGGATGCAATTTCTGTTGATTCGGTTAGCTTTGGGGGATGATTTGTGACTTAAGAGTGTGATCAGAATTTATTTTGGAGGCCCGGTGTAGAATTAGGCTTGAATTGGCGAAGTTAGCATTTTGGCGATTTCCGGTTGATAGGTGAGATTTTGATTTGAGGCTTGGAATGGGATTCTGAGAGTTGCTGTAGCTTTGTTAGGTGATTTTTGATGTGTGTGCAAAATTTCAGGTTATTCGGAGGTGATTTGGTTAGGTTTTTGATCAAATGCATGTTTCGGAAGTTTTTGAAGAACTTAGACTTGAATTCGATATAATTTGATGATTTTGGTGTTAGTTGAGGTGTTTTGTTGATTGGAGCAAGTTTGAACAATGTTCTAAGATGTGTTGGTACTTTTGGTTGAGGTCCTGGGGGCCTTGGGGTGATTTCGGATGGTCATCGGGATGAATTTTGGACTTGTGAGAATTCTGAGTTGCTGGTATCTGGCATTTCCTCATCTGCGGAAAAGGGGCCGCATATGCGGTTCCGCAGATGCGAAGACCTGGCCGCAGGTGCGAGATCTGGAGGAGTTGGTTGTTTCTGCAGGTGCGGGCCTGGAGCCGCATCTCCGATGCCGCAGATGCGGTAGTTGAATCACAGAAGCGAAGTCAGGGGATATGGTAATTTCCGCAGAAGCGGACGTGGTGAGCAGAAGCGATGGTCGCATATGTGGACACCTGACCGCCGAAGTGGTCCTAGGAGAAATTGAGTGTTCCGCAGAAGCGGAAGAATAACCACAGAAGCGGTGAAGCTATCGCAGAAGCGGAAATGAGGCCTGGGCAGAAGGGTTTAAAATAACATTTCATCCGAAAACCCAAACCCATTTTCCTTCATTTTTGAGCATTTTTGGAGCTACTTGGGAGCATTTGAAGAGGGATTTGAAAGGGATTGACTGTAGGTAAGTTTTATGAGTTAAAAACATGATTATTATGTGAAATTAACCTAGAAATTCATGGAAATTAAGCCTACAATGGATGAACGAGGGCTTGGGTTTTTAGAATTTCAAATTGGGATTAGATAGGTCATTTGAGCTTGGATTTGAGAGTTCTTGGTATGTATGAACTCGTGAGAAGATGAGGAATCCATTAATGTTAAATTTTCTGATTTTCGAGAACTGGGCCTGGGGCTTGGGTTTTGCTAATTTCGAGATTTTTGCTATTTTTTGATTGTTTTCGATTGGGTATTGTCACATTGGCATATTGTGATGTATTTGCTCTAATGTGTGATAGATTCGACATGTGTGGAGGCCGGTTTCAGGGGCAAAGGCATTGCGAGCTAAAGATTTCACCGGTTCGAGGTGAGTAATGATTGTAAATGGTATCCTGAGGGTTTGAAACCCCGAATTTGCACACCGTAGTGCTATATTGAGGTGACTTGCACACCGGATAGCGAGCGTGGGGTAGAGCACCGTTGGTGATTGTGACTTGGTCCGTCCCAGTTGTTGATTTTACCGCGTATTTGGCTGAAATGTATTTGATATTATCATGATTTGGGATGATTGCCATATTTGGGCTTCGTGCCAATTATTTGAACCCTTCGGGGATTTTATCACTGTTTCCTCACTATTTGAGAGGCTACTTGAACTCAGTCCTGTTGATTATACTATTTTACAAACTCAGCCATTTCAATTGAACTTTGAGACTTAAATGATATTTTCCACTGTTATTTGGGCTGAGCACTACTATTTTTTATTGATGCCCGAGGGGCTTATGATGTTTTCTAGACTGAGCGAGGCCGAGGGCCATATGTGAGGATATGTTGAGTGATGTGAGAGGCTTTCAGGCCTCAAGTGTATTGTGAGGAGGCTTTCAGGCCTCGAGTGTATTGTTAGGAGGCTTTCCGGCCACGAATATGATGTGAGAAGGCTTTCAGGCCTTGTTTTATATGCCACAAAGTGGCTTGATATAGAACTTGGGCTGTAGGAGCCCCTCCAGAATCTGTACCCCACAGTGAGCGAGGGTACCCATATGGATCGGGCTGCACACCGCAGCGAGATATGGATCAACTGCACGTCGCAGCGATATGTGGATCGGGCAGCACGCCACAGCGGTCACTATATGATACTGTTCTGAGAGGGATCTGGGAGAGGGAGCCCGAGGGGCTGGTACAGTTTGAGATATTGCCCGAGGGCAAACTTTTATGTGCTCATCCTGCATACTTAATTGCCTTTTTACCTGATATATTGTGGTGTTTGTGCCCGAAGGGCTGATTTTCTGTGCTTATCAGCACAAACTATTTTGAAATCATTATCGTAATTGTTGAAAAGATCATTTTCGAAAGAGATTTGAACTGAGCCAAGATATTTATAAAAATTTCACAAATTTCACTATTTTCTTAGAAAATTGTACCCGGCTTCCATACAGCATGTTGGTTTCTTTACGTGATTTCTTACTGCTCAGTTATTATTTACCTTTATTACTCACTGAGTTAGATTAATAACTTTACTACCTACACCACGCGTGCAGATGCAGGTATTTGTTCACCTAGTAGCGGCTTTGAGCTGGTTGAAGATTTTGCTATCGTAGCTGAGCAAGGTGACCACCAGCGTTCGCTTCACCGGATTTCATCCTTTGATTCTAAATTCTTTTCTGTATATTACTGGCCTTTTAGTTGTATTTAGACTCTTCTAAATGCTCATGACTTGTGACACCCCGGTTTGGGTTGTGTTTGGTTGTACTTCTGCTGAGTAATATTATTGAATCGTCTTTAAAAATTGTTTATTCATGTTTATCTACTTCTGAAAAAGGCAAATAGGGTTGGTTGGCTGGCCTTGTCTTCACGAGAGACGCCATCACGATCGGAGTGGGGTTTGGGATCGTGATAAGTTGGTATCAGTGCTTATAGGTCTCACGAGTCATGAACAGGTTTAGTTAAGCCTCGTAGATCGGTACAGATACGTTTGTATTTATCCTCGAGAGGCTGCAGAACCTTTAGGAAAACTTCACATTCTTGAATTCTTATCGTGCATCCTTGATTCAGCTTGAAAAGAAACTCTTGAAATTCCTTCCACGCGTTCGTAAGCGCACATGAGCGCTCGGCATCAGATGTGCCTTGATGGCTTGTGATTCGCCAATCAAGGGGCGAGATGTTATCTCTGTGAGTTTGATGTTGGGCCAGTCTGGAGGACTTGAGGATGGATCTTTCCCTATGGCTTGAGCACCGAGGTGCTGATTGTGTGAGCAGGTGTTTTGAACTTATATGTTCGGTATTTTCCTTATTAGCCGGGATGACGGTTGGATATTTATGTGATGAGTATGTTAGTACTGCGAGATGCATCTATATGACTTGGTAGTGACGAAGAAGCCTGCTGGATAATAGATTAACTATTAAGTGTTCGATTCCTATTGTGATTTGATGTGTAGCCCGAGTTATGGGCTCGTGAAGAATATTGTCGTGTCTCCTAGTTGGGGAGGGAAGTGCATTACATGTGGCAGTATGAGTTCAGCCAGTAAGATTAAATGACTGTGTAATATGTATGACGGTGGAAGGTATGCAGAAATACTAAATTGAGGCAAAGCAGGTGGGTTATCTCCTTTTGAGTGTTCTTAAGTGGTATGATCCCTAGGTGTGTGTTAGAAAGTCTCATGTGTAATTAAAAAGTACGTGTTGAAATTAGAAAATTCGGGTCGCTTAAGAGAGTGGACTCAACTGATATGGGGATGAATGCGAGATTTGCAGAGGATTACAGTACTAGAAGATCTGTGTTTTCACAAACTTGTAAATGATTTGAGTTTAATCTCACTATGGTATTGTAGCGTCATTAGAGTGAAAGTGTTATGAGTTATGGTATTGTGGCATCATTGGAGCAAGTTTGAATAATGTTCTAAGATGTTTTGGTACTTTTGGTTGAGGTCTTGGGGGCCTCGGGGTGATTTCGGATGGTCATCGGGATGAATTTTGGACTTGTGAGAATATTGAGTTGCTGGTATCTGGCATTTCTGCATCTGTGGAAAAGGGGCCGCATATGCGATTCCGCATATGCAAAGATCTGGCCGCAGGTGCGAGATCTGGAGGAGTTGGCTATTTCCGCAGGTTTGGGCCTGGAGCCGCATCTGCGATGCCGCAGATATGGTAGTTAAATCGCAGAAGCGAAGTCAGGGAATATATTAATTTCCGCAGAAGCGGACGTGGTGCGCAGAAGCGGTGGCCGCATATGCGGACACCTGACCACCAAAGCGGTCCTAGGAGAAATTGAGGGTTCCACAAAAGCGGAAGAATAACCGCAAAAGCGGTGAAGCTATCGCAGAAGCAGAAATGAGGCCTGGGCAGAATGGTTTAAAATTACATTTCATCCGCGAACCAAAACCCATTTTCCTCCATTTTTGAGCATTTTGGGAGCTACTTGGGAGCATTTGAAGATGGATGAAAAAGAGATTGACTGGAGATAAGTTTTAGGAGTTAAAAACATGATGATTATGTTAGAAATTCATGGAAATTGAGCCTAAAATTGATGAACTAGGGCTTTAGTTTTTGGCATTTCAAATTGGCATTTGATGGATCATTTGAGCTCGGAGTTGAGAGTTTTTGGTATGTATGAACTCGTGAGAAGATGAGGAATCCATTGATGTTAAATTTTCTAATTTTCGAGAAGTGGGTTCGGGGCTCGAGTTTTGCTAATTTTTAGATATTTGCTATTTTTTGATTGTTTTCGATTGGGTAGTGTCCCATTGGCATATTGTGATGTATTCGCTCTGATGTTGGATAAATTCGACGCGTGTGGTGGCTGGTTTGAGGGGAAAAGGCATCGCGAGCTAGAGATTTCACCGGTTCGAGGTGAGTAATGATTGTAAATGGTATCCTGAGGGTTTGAAACCCCGAATTTGCACACCGTAGTGCTATATTGAGGTGACTTGCACGCCAAATATCGAGCGTGGGGTAGAGCACCGTTGGGGATTGTGCACCGTTGGAGATTGTGACTTGGTCGGTCCCGGTTGTTTATTTTACCTCGTATTTGGCTGAAACATATTTGATATTATCATGATTTGGGCTGATTTCCATATTTGGGCTTCGTGCCAATTATTTGAAACACTGTTTTCTCGCTATTTGACATACTACTTGAACTCAGTCCTGTTGATTATACTGTTTTACAAACTCAGCCGTTTTAATTGAACTTTGAGACTTAAATGATATTTTCCACTTTTATTTGGGTTGAGCACTACTGTTTTTTATTGATGCCCGAGGGGCTTATGATGTTTTCTGAACTGAGCGAGGCCAAGGGCCATATGAGAGGATATTATGAGTGATGTGAGGAGGCTTTTAGTCCTCAAATGTATTGTGAGGAGGCTTTCAGGCCACGACTGTATTGTGAGGAGGCTTTCAAGCCTCGAGTTTATTGTGAGGAGGCTTTCAGGCCTCGAGTTTATTGTGAGGAGGCTTTCAGGCCTCCAGTGTGATGTGAGAAGGCATTTAGGCCTTGTTTTATATGCCACGAGGTGGCTTGATATAGCGCTTGGGCTGTTGGAGCCCCTCCGGAGTATGCACCCCCACAGTGAGCGCGGGTACCCATATGGATCGGGCTGCATGTCGTAGTGAGATATGGATCGGGCTGCACGCCACATCGACATGTGGATCGGGATGCACGCTGCAGCGGTCACTATATGATACTATTCTGAGAGAGATCTGGGAGAGGGAGCCCGAGGGGCTGGTACAGTTTAAGATATTGCCCGAGGGGAGAACTTTTATGTACTTATCTTGCATACTTAATTGCCTTTCTACCTGATATACTGTGGTATTTGTGCCCGAGGGGCGGATTTTCTGTGCTTATCAGCACTAACTATTTTGAAATCATTTTCGTAATTATTGAAAAGATCATTTTCGAAAGAGATTTGAACCGAGCCAAGATATTTTAAAGATTTCACAATTTTCACTGTTTTCTCAAAAAAATTATACCCGACTTCCATACAGAATGTTGGTTGCTTTACGTGATTTCCTACTGCTCAGTTATTATTTACCTTTGTTACTCACTGAGTTGGAGTACTTACTTTACTCTATGCACCTCACTTGCAGATGTAGGTATTTGTTCACCCGGTAGCGGGTTTGAGCTGGTTGAAGATTTTGTTATTGTAGCTGAGCAAGGTGACTGCTAGTGTTCGCGGCACCAGATTTCTTCCTTTGATTCTAAATTGTTTTCTATATATTACTGTCCTTTAAGTTGTATTTAGACTCTTCTAAATGCTCGTGACTTGTGACACCCAGGTTTGGGCTGTGTTTGGTTGCACTTATGCTGAGTAATATTATTGAATCATCTTTAAAAATTGTTTATTCATGTTTATCTGTTTCTGAAAAAGGCAAATACAGTTGGTTGGCTGGCCTTGTCTTCACGAGAGGTTCCATCACGACCGGAGTGGGGTTTGGGGTCGTGACAAATTGGTATCAGAGCTTATAGGTCTCACGATTCATGAGCAGGTTTAGTAGAGTCTCGTAGATCGGTACAGATACGTCTGTAAGAACCTTTAGGAAAACTTCACATTCTTGAATTCTTATTGTGCGTCCTTGATTCAGCTTGAAAAGAAACTCTTGAAATTCCTTCCACGCGTTCGTAATCGCACATGAGTGCTCGGTATCAGATGTGCCTTGATGGCTTGTGATTCCCCGATCAAGGGGCGAGATGTGATCTCTGTGAGTTTGATGTTGGGCGAGTCTGGAGGACTTGAGGCCGGATCTTTCCCTATGGCTTGAGCACCGAGGTGCTGATTGTGTGAGCAGGTGTTTTGAACTTATATGTTAGGTATTGTCCTTATTAGCCGGGATGGCGGTTGGATATCCATTTGTTGAGTATGTTAGTATTGCGATATGTATCTATATGACTTGGTAGTGACGAAGAATCCTGCTGGATAATAGATGAACTGTTAAGTGTTCGATTCCTATTGTGATTTGATGTGTAGCTCGAGTTATGGGCGCGTGAAGAATATTGGCGTGTCTCCTAGTTGGGGAGGGAAGTGAATTACATATGGCGGTATGAGTTCAAACCCAATAAGATTAAATGAATGTGTAATGTGTATGACGGTGGAAGGTATGCAGAAATACTAAATTGAGGCGAAACAGGTGGGTTATCTCCTGCTGAGTGTTCTTAAGTGGTATGATCCCTAGGTGTGTGTTAAAAGATCTTATGTGTAATTGAAAAGTACGTGTTGAAATTTGAAAATTTGGGTTGCTTAAGAGAGTGGACTCAACTGATGTGGGGATGAATGCAAGATTTGCGGAGGATTACAGTACTAGATGATCTGTGTTTTCACAAACTTGTAAATGATTTGAGTTTAATCTTACTATGGTATTGTGGCATCATTAGAGTAAAAGTGTTATGAGTTATGGTATTGTGGTATCATTGGAGCAAGTTTGAATAATGTTCTAAGATGTTTTGGTACTTTTGGTTGAGGTCCCGGGGGCCTCGGGGTAATTTCAGATGGTCATCGGGATGAATTTTGGACTTGTGAGAATTCTGAGTTGCTAGTATCTAGCATTTCCGCATCTGTGGAAAAGGGGCCGCATATGCAGTTCCGCATATGTGAAGATCTGGCCGCAAGTGCAAGATCTGGAGGAGTTGGCTATTTTCGCAGGTTCGGGCCTGGAGCCGCATCTGTGATGCCGCAGATGCGGTAGTTAAATCGCATAAGCGAAGTCAAGGGATATGGTAATTTTCGAAGAAGTGGACGTGGTGCGCAGAAGCGGTGGCCGCATATGCGGACACCTGACCGCTGAAGCGGTCCTAGGAGAAATTGAGGGTTCCACTGAAGTGGAAGAATAAACGCAGAAGCGGAAATCAGGCCTGGGCAGAAGGGTTTAAAATAACATTTCATCCGCGAATCAAAACCCATTTTTAAGCATTTTGGGAGCTACTTGGGAGCATTTGAAGAGGGTTGCAAAAGAGATTGACTGGAGATGAGTTTTATGAGTTATAAACATGATGATTATGTGAAATTAACCTAGAAATTCATGGATATTGAGCCTAAAATTGATGAACTAGGGCTTTAGTTTTTGGCATTTCAAACTGGGATTTGATGGGTCATTTGAGCTCGGATTTGAGAGTTCTTGGTATGTATGAACTCGTGAGAAGATGAGGAATCCATTGATGTTAAATTTTCTAATTTCCGAGAAGTGGGCTCGGGGTTCAGGTTTTGCTAATTCCGAGATTTTTGCTATTTTTTGATTGTTTTCGATTGGGTATTATCCCATTGGCATATTTTGATGTATTCGCTCTGATGTTGGATAGATTCGACGCGTGTGGTGGCCGGTTTAAGGGGAAAAGGCATCGCGAGCTAGAGATTTCACCGGTTCGAGGTGAATAATGATTGTAAAAGGTATCTTGAGGGTTTGAAACCCCGGATTTGCACACCGTAGTGCTATATTGAGGTGACTTGCACGCCGAATAGCGAGCGTGGGGTAGAGCACCGTTGGGGATTGTGACTTGGTCTGTCCCGGTTGTTGATTTTACCGCGTATTTGGCTGAAACGTATTTGATATTATCATGATTTGGGCTGATTTCCATATTTGGTCTTCATGCCAATTATTTGAACCCTTCGGGGATTTTATCACTGTTTCCTTGCTATTTGACATACTACTTAAACTCAGTCCTGCTGATTATACTGTTTTACAAACTCAGCCGTTTAATTGAACTTTAAGACTTAAATGATTTTTTCCACTGTTATTTGGGCTGAGAACTACTATTTTTTATTGATGCCCGAGGGGCTTATGATATTTTCTGGACTGAGCGAGGCCAAGGGCCATATGAGAGGATATTATGAGTGATGTGAGGAGGCTTTCAAGCCTCGAGTGTATTGTGATGAGGCTTTCAGTCCTCGAGTGTATTGTGAGGAGGCTTTCAGGCCTCAAGTGTGATGTGAGAAGGCTTTCAGGCCTTGTTTTATATGCCACGAGGTGTCTTGAGATAACGCTTGGGCTGTAGGAGCCCCTTCGGAGTCTGTACCCCCACAGTGAGCGCGGGTACCCATATGGATCGGGCTGCACGTCACAACGAGATATGGATCGGGCTGCACGCCGCAGCGATATGTGGATCGGGATGCACGCTGCAGCTATCACTATATGATACTGTTCTGAGAGGGATCTGGGAGATGGAGCCCGAGGGGCTGGTACAATTTGAGATATTGCCCGATGGGCGAACTTTTATGTGCTCATCTTGCATACTTAATAGTCTTTTTACCTGATATACTATAGTATTTGTGCCCGAGGGGTGGATTTTCTGTGCTTATCAGCACTAACAAATTTGAAATCATTTTTGTAATTATTGAAAAGATCATTTTCGAAAGAGATTTGAACTGAGCAAAGATATTTCTAAAGATTTCATAGTTTTCACTGTTTTCTCAGAAAAATTGTACTCGGCTTCCATATAGCATGTTGGTTGCTTTACGTGATTTCCTACTGCTCAGTTATTATTTACCTTTATTACTCACTGAGTTTGAGTACTCACTTTACTCCCTGCACCTCACGTACATATGTAGGTATTTGTTCACCCGGTAGCGGGTTTGAGCTGGTTGAAGATTTTGCAATTTTAGCTAAGCGAGATGACTGCCAGTGTTCGCGGCACCGAATTTCTTCCTTTGATTCTAAATTCTATTCTGTATATTACTGGCCTTTTAGTTGTATTTAGACTCTTCTAAATGCTCGTGACTTGTGACACCCCGGTTTGGGTTGTGTTTGGTTGTACTTCTGCTGAGTAATATTATCGAATCATCTTTAAAAATTGTTTATTCATGTTTATCTATTTCTAAAAAAGGCAAATACGGTTGGTTGGTTGGCCTTGTCTTCACGAGAGGCGCCATCTCGACCGGAGTGGGATTTGGGGTCCTGACAAATTGGTACCAGAGCTTATAGATCTCACGAGTCATGAGCAGGTTTAGTAGAGTCTCGTAGATCGGTACGGATACGTCTGTATTTATCCTCGAGAGCCTGTAGAACCTTTAGGAAAACTTCACATTCTTGAATTCTTATCGTGCGTCCTTGATTCAGCTTGAAAAAAAACTCTTAAAATTCCTTCCACGCATTCGTAAGCGCACATGAGCGCTCGATATCAGATGTGTCTTGATGGCTTGTGATTCCCCTATCAAGGGGCGAGATGTGATCTCTGTGAGTTTGATGTTAGGCCAGTCTGGAGGACATGAGGCCGGATCTTTCCCTATGGCTTGAGCACCGACGTTCTGATTATGTGAGCAGGTGTTTTGAACTTATATGTTCGGTATTGCCCTTATTAGCCGGGATGGCGGTTGGATATCCATGTGATGAGTATGTTAGTACTGTGAGATGTATCTATATGACTTGGTAGTGACGAAGAAGCCTGATGGATAATAGATGAACTGTTAAGTGTTCGATTTCTATTGTGATTTGATGTGTAGCCCGAGTTATGGACACGTGAAGAATATTGTCATGTCTACTAGTTGGGTAGGGAAGTGCATTACATGTGGCGGTATGAGTTCAGACCCAGTAAGACTAAATGACTGTGTAATGTGTATGACGGTGGAAGGTATGCAGAAATACTAAATTGAGGCGAAGCAGGTGGGTTATCTCCTGCTGAGTGTTCTTAAGTGGTATGATCCCTAGGTGCGTGTTAAAAGATCTCATGTGTAATTGAAAAGTACGTGTTGAAATTAGAAAATTTGGGTCGCTTAAGAGAGTGGACTCAACTGATGTGGGGTTGAATGCGAGATTTGCAGAGGATTATAGTACTAGATGATCTGTGTTTTCACAAACTTGTAAATGATTTTAGTTTAATCTCACTATGGTATTGTGGCATCAGTAGAGTAAAAGTGTTATGAGTTATGGTATTGTGGCATCATTGGAGCAAGTTTGAATAATGTTCTAAGATGTTTTGGTACTTTTGGTTGAGGTCTCGGGGTGATTTCGGATGGTCATCGGGATGAATTTTGGACTTGTGAGAATTTTGAGTTGCTGGTATCTGGCATTTTCGCATCTGTGGAAAAGGGGCCGCATATGCGATTCCGCATATGCAAAGATCTGGCCGCAGGTGCGAGATCTGGAGGAGTTGGCTATTTTTGCAGGTTCGGGCGTAGAGCCGTATCTGCGATGCCGCAAATGCGGTAGTTAAATCGCAGAAGCGAAGTCAGGGGATATGGTAATTTCCGCAGAAGCGGACGTGGTGCGCAGAAGCGGTGGCCGCATATGCAGACACCTAACCGCCGAAGCGGTCCTAGGAGAAATTGAGGGTTCCACAGAAGCGGAAGAATAACCGCAGAAGCAGTGACTGGAGAAGCGGTGAAGCTATCGCAAAAGCGGAAATGAGGCCTGGGAAGAAGGGTTTAAAATAACATTTCATCCGCGAAGCAAAACCCATTTTCCTCAATTTTTGAGCATTTTGGGAGCTACTTGGGAACATTTGAAGAGGGATGCAAAAGAGATTGACTGGAGATAAGTTTTATGAGTTAAAAACATAATGATTATGTGAAATTAACCTAGAAATTCATGGAAATTGAGCCTAAAATTGATGAACTAGGGATTAAGTTTTTGGCATTTCAAATTGTGATTTGACGGGGAATTTGAGCTTGGATTTGAGAGTTCTTTGTATGTATGAACTCTTGAGAAGATGAGTAACCCATTGATGTTAAATTTTCTAATTTTCGAGAAGTGGGCCCGGGGCTCGGGTTTTGCTAATTTCGAGATTTTTGCTATTTTTTATTGTTTTTGATTGGGTATATTCCCATTGGCATATTATGATGTATTCACTCTGATGTTGGATAGATTCTACACGTGTGGTGGCCGGTTTGAGGGGAAAAGGCATCGCGAGCTTGAGATTTCACCGGTTCGAGGTGAGTAATGATTGTAAATGGTATCCTGAGGGTTTGAAACCCCAGATTTGCACACCGTAGTGCTATATTAAGGTGACTTGCATGCCGAATAGCGAGCGTGGGGTAGAGCACCATTGGGCATTGTGACTTGGTCCGTCCCGATTGTTGATTTTACCGCGTATTTGGCTGAAACGTATTTGATAGTATCATGATTTGGGCTTATTTCCATATTTGGACTTCGTGCCAATTATTTGAACTCTTTGGGGATTTTATCACTGTTTCCTCGCTATTTGACATACTACTTGAACTCAGTCCTGTTGATTATACTATTTTACAAACTCAGCCATTTTAATTGAACTTTGAGACTTAAATGGTATTTTCCACTATTATTTGGGCTGAGCACTACTATTTTTATTGATGCCCGAGGGGCTTATGATGTTTTCTGGACTGAGTGAGGCCAAGGGCCATATGAGAGGATATTATGAGTGATGTGAGGAGGCTTTCAGGCCTCGAGTATATTGTGAGGAGGCTTTCACGCCTCAAGTGTGATGTGAGAAGGCTTTCAGGCCTTGTTTTATATACCACGAGGTGTCTTGAGATAGCGCTTGGGCTGTAGGATCCCCTCCGGTGTCTGCACCCCCACAGTGAGCATGGGTACCCATATGGATCGGGCTGCACGTCGCAGCGAGATATGGATCGGGCTACACGCTGCAGCGATATGTGGATCGGGATGCACGCTGCAGCGGTCACTATATAATACTGTTCTGAGAGGGATCTGGGAGAGGGAGCCCGTGGGGCTGGTACAGTTTGAGATATTTCCCGAGGGGAAAAATTTTATGTGCTCATCTTGCATACTTAATTGCCTTTTTACCTGATATACTGTGGTATTTGTGCCAGAGGGGCGGATTTTCTGTGCTTATCAGCCCTAACTGTTTTTAAATCGTTTTCGTAATTATTGAAAAGATCATTTTCGAAAGAGATTTGAACTGAGCCAAGATATTTCTAAAGATTTTGCAGTTTTCACTGTTTTCTCAAAAAAATTGTACCCGGCTTCCATACAGCATGTTTGTTGCTTTACGTGATTTCCTACTGCTCAGTTATTATTTACCTTTATTACTCACTGAGTTGAAGTACTCACTTTACTCCCTGCACCTCACGTGCAGATGTAGGTATTTGTTCACCTGGTATCGGGTTTGAGCTGGTTGAAGATTTTTCTATTGTAGCTGAGCAAGGTACTGCCAGTGTTCGCGGAACCAGATTTCTTCCTTTGATTCTAATTTCTATTCTGTATATTACTGGCCTTTTAGTTGTATTTAGACTCTTCTAAATTCTCGTGACTTGTGACACCCCGATTTGGCTGTGTTTGGTTGTACTTCCGCTGAGTAATATTATTGAATC
Source organism: Nicotiana glauca (assembly GCA_026770625.1). Taxonomy (NCBI): domain Eukaryota; kingdom Viridiplantae; phylum Streptophyta; class Magnoliopsida; order Solanales; family Solanaceae; genus Nicotiana; species Nicotiana glauca. The sequence goes on along the minus strand of MU701158.1, from coordinate 6,653 downwards.
GTCTTTAAAAATTATTTATTCATGTTTATCTATTTCTGAAAAAGGCAAATATGGTTTGTTGGCTAGCCTTGTCTTCATGAGAGGCGCCATCAAGACCGGAGTGGGGTTTGGGATCGTGACATCATCTCGTGGCATCAATCAGGCTCTCGGCCTCAATGTTAATATTATACCGCTGCGACGCGTAGCCCGATCCATGCTCAATCAAGAAATCATATAATCCCCTCGGACAATATTAAAATAATAGTTCTCAGCTCAAAAAGTCAATAAAATACCATTTAAGTTTTTAAATTAACGAAAGATGGCTGAGTTTGCAAAACAGTATTAAAAATTAGGACTGGTTTCAAATAATATGCCAAATGATGTGAAAACAGTGATAGCAATCCCTGAAGGATTCAATTAATTAGCACGAAGCCCAAATACAACAATTTAATCTAGGTAGGATGATTCTCAAACAAATTCTAATAAAAAACACAGTAAAAGCATCACTCGGGACGGACCAAGTCACACTCCCCAATAACAAACAACCCCGCACTCGTCATAGAGCGCATGTCTCGCCTCAATATAGCATTAAGATGTGAAATTCTGGGGTTTCAAACCCTCAGGGTATCATTTACATCTATTACTCACCTCAAGCTGGCCAAAAGTCTAGCTCGCTATGCCCTTGCCTCTCGAATCTACCTCCTCGTGCGTCAAATCTGACCAAAACCACAACGAATACGTCACAATATTCTAAAGGAATAACACCCAATCAAAAATGGTCGAAAAATATCAAGAAATCCGAAATTGACAAAACCCGAGCCCCGGGCCCACTTCTCGAAACTTAGAAATTTTTACATCAATGGACTCCTTATCTCGCCACGAGTCTATACATATCAAAAACTTCAAAATCCGAGCTCAAATGCTTCCTCAAATCTCAATTTTTCATTGAAAAAGTCAAGCCCTAATTCTTCCCTTTATAATCAAATTTCCATGAATTTAAGTGTAGATTCTTCAATTAAATGATGTTTCTAGATCATAAGACTCACCTCCAATCAATCCCAGTCGAAAACCTCTTTAATCCTCATCAAAAAGCTCTCAAGGTTGCTAAAAAATGGTGGAAATGGGACTTAGCTCGTGGAGGAAATAATATAGTAAAACCTTTCTGCCTAGAAAACTAACTCTATGCGAACGCGGTCAACACCCCGTGTTCGCGATGAACCAAATTCCATTGAAAAAAATTAACCCTTCGCGAACGCGGTGCCCAACCCGCGAACGTGAACCATCGGAAAACCCAACTATGCGAAAGCGTTCCACCCTTCGCGAACGCGAAGGGCAACTGCCCTGGGACCCAAATTCCTCTTATGCGAACGCGAAGAAATCCAAATCAAACCTACGCGAACGCGTCCCCATGGCCGCGAACGCGAAGGGCAAAAATCCCAGACTCCCAAATCCTTCTATGTGATCGCGAGAACCCTCCGCGATCGCGAAGAACAAAAACACCTTGCACTGTTGCTGCATTTTTCTACTGCATTTCTAAGTCCAAATCTTCCCGTTTAGCCATCCAAAATCACCCCGAGGCCCCTGGGACCTCAACCAAAAGCACCAACATATCCCAAAACATCATACACACTTGTTCCAATCATCAAAACACATCCAACAACACAAAAATCCTCATTTCTCATCGAATTCAAGCCTAAGTTCTTCTAAAACTTTCGAAACACGCGTTCGATCAAAACCCAACCAAATCACCTCCGAATTATCGAAAAATTCGCACACATATCCCAAATCACCTAACGAAGCTATTGCAACTCTCGGAATTTCATTCCGACCCTCGGATCAAAATCTCACCTATCAACCGGATATCGCCAAAATTCTAACTTTGCCAATTCAAGCCTAATTCTACACCGGATCTCAAAAATCACTTCCGATCACACTACTAAGTCACAAATCACTTCCCGAAGCTAACCGAATCACCGAAAATCACATCCGAGCCCTCTAACTCATAAGTCAACGTCCGGTTGACTCTTCCAAACCAAACCTTCCTTAAAGAGACTAAGTGTCTCATTTCCTACCAAAACTAATCCAATTCAACTCTAACACACCAAGTGCCGATAATGAAATATGAAGAAGCATAAAATGGGGAAAACAGGGCGGTAACACATGAGATGACAGTTGGGGTCATCACAACATAATTGCGTTTTTTCAGAAGATTTGTAGAAGTTTTAGCCGTTTTTTTATTTGTGAAAACAGAAAATAAAGCATATACAATCAGAATACAAACAATCTATAATTTTTGCTATATGTCTTCTTCTTCTTCGAGTTTCAATCTGAAATTCAGTCAAACCAAATCTAATCTTCACCAAAATACCTCAAAATTGAGATATAAAGTCCAAACCATATTCCCGATTATTTTCAACAACACTCAACCCAAAAAAGTAATGATTTTTGAAAACCCAAATTTTAATTTAAATATTTCAAGCTTTTTAATGGCTGTCAATAGTGGAAAATATCTGGAAGAATATTTACTTCCATAATTGTAGTGCGCCTAAATAGGAATATCTGGAAGAATATTTAGTTCCAAATTTGTAGCGCGCCTAATTAGGAAGGAATCAACTCCTAATAATTGGTATTTAATAAATGGTATATATTTTGTAGCATAACTGTGAACATGGCGGGTAAATATTAAACTATGCACATTTTTGATAATAAGGTTTCATATATGGTATAGGAAGGAAAAAGTCTCATTGATAAGTCTGCTTGGATGGATTCTTTTGTTTCGAATAAAACCATATTCACATTTTTAACTTACTTTGACAAAGATAGGGAATCAGTCATTTTTACATGGAAGATTTAGTGCCACAACAAAGCAAGATTGTAAGATTAACAACGAAGAGAGGGTTACCGATGACGTAATGAGGAAGAAGAAAAGAAGCCAGAGTTGAAGTTTTTATAATGAACTAAATAACTATTTGTTATACAGTGCTGAAGTTTTTACAATGAACTAAATAACTTCAGCTCTAGAGCAGAAGTTTGACAGTTACAAAAAAAAAAACTTCAGCTTTAGAGCCGAAGTTTGCCAGTTACAAAAACAAAAACTTCAGCTCTAGAGCTGAAGTTCGCTAGTTACAAAACAAAGACTTCAGCTCTAGAGCTGACGTTCGCTAGTTACAAAAACAAAAGATTCGTCAGTTACAAAATAAAAACTTTAGCTCTAGGGCAGTTCTGAAATTCAACATTATAATTTGGGAGAATCTAATACAATATTTGTTTAAAAACAAAGATTTGCAGTATTTCCTTATTAGTTTGTTTCAAAATGATTGGCTCATTTCAATATTTCCTTAATAGGAAGTATTTATAGTCACACTAATGTTACAACATGAGCCCAAGTTACGGTTTGAACCTGGTCTCAAACCATCCATACTGGCTTACTCCCACAACACAGAAAACACATCACACACCTCATCCACGACATCGCAGGCCGTTGTTGCCAAGCTGCTACTGAATGCTCAACATCACGTAGGAAGGAAATTAATAGTACACGCTTAAAACTGAATCAATGTCTTAGGATAAAGAAAGATGGGAAGTTTTTCCTAGATTCCCCGTAGCTTCTCGAAAGTAGGTATGGATGTCATCATGTTGTATAAATTTTGAATCTTAATTTCCGAAATATAAATTTATTTTTCGAATTTCAACAAACTGATACATGATTCAATGCACAAATCTACTCCGAATGAGCTCAAATTTGAAACATAACTTTTAAATATCATAAAGAAGAAATCTCAACCATGATTGTCAAACAACAATAAATTGAACAAATCCATTTTGCAACTAAGAAGAACAAGAATAAACTCTAGGAACAAAGAAGAAGAAAACAACATTAAAGAAGAAGAGAAAAATATAGGCATCTCAAGTTATCCAAAAATTAAATGTCTATTAAACTGTTTTTAAAAAGCGAGCACAAATCCAATGGATGGCGCATAATTGGGCGCCACTAAAAAATTTACTACTTTTCCATGTTCCATACTTTTTTTAGAGTGTTATTAATTTGTTAAGAAGTTTTGCAGAACTGCTTTTATTTGTTATTTTCCCTCTAAATTGAATGTTTTGTCATTATAAGAAGAAGTTTGTTATTTTGTATTTGTAACGATTCGACCCGTCGTCTCATGTGTTTCTGTCCCATTTTTCCCGTTTATTTCTTCTTCATGATTTATTATGTGTGTTGGATGAGTTTGAGTTGATTCGGATTGGATTTGGTAGGAAAATGGACAATTAGTCCCTTTAAGGGAAAGTTGGTTTGGAAAAGTCAACTAGAAGCTGACTTATGAGTTAGAGGGCTCGGATGTGATTACCGACGATTTGGTTAGCTTCGGGGGATGATTTGAGGCTTAGGAGCACAATCGAAAGTAATTTTGGAGGTTCGATGTAGAATTAGGCTTGAATTGGCGAAGTTAGCATTTTGGCGATATCCGATTAATAGGTGAGATTTTGATCCGAGGCTCGGAATGGAATTCCGAGAGTTACAGTAGCTTCGTTTGGTGATTTGTGATGTGTGTGCAAAATTTCAGTTGAATCGGAGGTAGTTATGTCGGGTTTTTGATCGAATGTGAGTTTCGAAAGAATATGATAAACTTAGGCTTTGATTTGGTGAAATTTGATGATTTTGATGTTAACGATAGTGATTTGATGATTCGAGCAAGTTTGAATAAATTAATAGATCATGTTTGTGCTTTTGGTTGAGGTCCTAGGGGCCTCGCAGTGAGTTCGGGTGATTAAACAGAGAGTTTGGAGTTTGTTGCATGTTTTGGAATTTGCTGGTTCAGTCATTTCCGCATCTACGGAAAAGGGACCGCATAGGCGGTTCCGCAGATGTGGCAAGGAGGTCGCAGAAGCGGTTCTAGTGGGGGCTTGACCTTTCCGCAAAAGATGACAAGAGTCCGCATAAGCGGTTCCGCTGTTGCGATATCTGGACCGCAGAAGCGGTCGTGGCACTTAAGTGACTTCTGCAGAAGCTAATTGCCGCAAAAGCAGTAACCACAGAAGCGGTTTTGGTGCCACAGAAGTGAAAAGGCCTGGGCAGATATTAAATTAAGTCTTCTTCGCGAATTTTGAAAGAACAAACATTTTGGACTTCGAACTAAGAGAGTTTTGGGCGATTTTTGAAGAGGGTTTCAAGGGCTATCATCAGGTATGGATTCTTGGACTTAGATTATATTATGGTGTATAAACATGGATTAACACTGAAAACCCAAGGAATTAAAGGTTAAAAATGGAGGTTAGGGTTTGAAACTTAAGAGAGTTTAAACTTGTGATTTGAGGGGTCAAATGGACTCCGATTCTTGTGAACTTGATATGTATAGACTCGTGGCGAGATAAGGATCGTATTGATGTAAAATTTTTTGGATTTTGAGGAGTGGGCCGGGGGCTCGGGTTTTGCAAATTTCGTGATTTTCGATATTTTTTCGAGTCTTTTCGATTGGGTTATTTTCCCTTAGCCTATTTTAATGTATTCATTGTGGTTTTGGCTAGATTCGACATGCGAGGAGGTCTATTTGAAAGGAAAGGGCATTGCGAGCTAGTCTTTGGCCGGCTAGCGGTGAGTAATGGATGTAAATGCTGCTCTGAGGGTTTGAAACCCCGAACTTTCACACCGTAATGCTATATTGAGGCGTGACATGCATTCCACGATGAGTGCGGGGTCGTTTAGTATTAGGGAATTGAGAATTGGTCCATCCCGAGTGTTAAATTTCTATTGTATTGGCGGTTGAGACGCATACTTTATCACTGTGAATTGGGCTTATTGCCGTGGTTGGGGCCTTGTGCCAACCTGTAGAATCCTTAGGGGATCCTTATGTGTTTTTTCTCACTTGTGTGCATAGCATATACTCTCAGTCATGCTTTCAACTATTAAAAACAATATAATAACTGTGTTTACACATGAGTATTAAGTGGAAAAAGGATATGAGGCCTGAGGTCCCTATAGTATGTCATGCCCGATTGGCTGTGAACTTATTTGACTGAGATGGGTCGGGGACCTGATGTCCCTAAGACAGCATTTCGCACTCGGTATGGACACTATGAGTTTTTAGTCATGTCATTTGGGCTGACCAATGCCCCAGCAGCATTTATGGAGTTGATGAACCGAGTGTTCAGGCCTTATCTAGACTTGTACGTGATAGTCTTTATAGATGATATCCTGGTGTACTCACGCAGTCATGAAGAGCACGAGCAGCACCTCAGAGTGGTTCTTCACACTCTGAAGGATAGTCAGCTATATGCTAAGTTTTCAAAATGCGAGTTCTGGTTGAGTTCGGTTGCATTTCTAGGTCATATTGTATCAGTAGAGGGTATTCAGGTGGACCCAAAGAAGATTGAGGCTGTCAAGAATTGGCCTCGACCAGCTTCATTGACCGAGATTCGGAGTTTCTTGGGGTTAGCAGATTACTACCATCGGTTCGTGGAGGGGTTTTCTTCTATTGCAGCCCCGATGACCAGGTTGACCCAGAAGGGTACCCAGTTTAAGTGGTCAGACGAGTGTGAGGCGAGTTTTCAGAAGCTCAAGACAGCTCTGACTACAGCGCCAGTGTTGGTTTTGCCAAAAAGTTCAGGGCCTTACACAGTCTATTGTGATGCTTCCCGTACTGGGCTTGGAGCGGTATTGATGCAGGATGGCAGAG
>MU701156.1:80208-109328 GCA_026770625.1 Nicotiana glauca | reverse complement strand
GGACGATTCAGGGACTAGGTGAGCTGCAAATTGCGAGGCGACCTGCAGCTAGTATAGTTCCTTTCTGTACCTTAATTATTTATTTCCTGTCCATTGTATTCCGGGCAGAGGTTGTATTTTTATTTCATTATCAGTAGTCGCTCATGCACTTGTGACACCGGGTTCTGGGATGGTTTTCGAAAAGTTGATTTAATTATTATTGTTAATTTAAATTTAATGCAAAACCCTTTTATTTGTGAAAATGGAAAAAAAATTCTAGAATTTGATGTATTTAAAAAGGATTTTTAAAACGGTAATCTAATTGGCTGTCCTGACAGCGGTGTCCGGCGCCATCACGACCTTTAGTGGATTTTGGGTCGTGACAGTGCACATGAGAGTGCAATAGGTTATGACATCTGGTTGATAAGTACGGTCTTGAGAAGGTTTACTTAATTGCCTAATCGTCGCAGTAATGGTAAGTTACGAGATGGATGTAGATTTGAAGACAATTGGTGGTAATAGAGACTATGTGGTTCGTATGAGATGTTTATTTAGCGAATGGCACAACTAGCAACCGAGATGCTGGAGGAAGTAAGTTTAACTGTCCTAATAAGGACATGTGCCAAACAAATGGCTTGAGGTGTCTTATAATGGTGACATACGAGCGATAAAGGTTAGTATTGTGGAGTATCAAGATGTATCTTATGGCCCTGCACCAAGTGAAGGGAGTCCACTGTCAACGATCAAATTGCGGGTCATGTGTCATATCAAGTTTGGCATGAGATGTATTTATGTGGTATTCAAAAGTTCTCTGAAACTTGTATATGAGTAAGAGCTAATATTTGTATGGGATGATGTTGGGACTTTCGATGTTCCTATGTCCATAATAATTCTACATTCAGTATCAGCAGGGAAATGAAAACAATTTTAGAATACTTGTAGTGCCCCAGTTAATCAGGGCACTCTCATGGGACAATGAACTTTTAATGCATCACTAGCATGGGATTCTTAAATGGTTATTCTAGTTATCCGGCACAGACTCAATATGAGCAGCCGAACTGCAGATGGGTTGTTATGAATGTGGTGATACTAGAAACATCATGAGAAATTATCCCAGACTTGGGAGAAATCTATTTCATCAGAACACACAATTAACACACTCCATTATAGTTATTAATCTACATACGCTACAAGATAGAGATGGAGAACGAACGGGTAGATGGCGCCTAAGAAGTGGATGCCCGACCTATTGATATAATTTCTATAGTGTGGTTGAGGCCGCTACACCATATGGTGTCATTACAAGTACAATTCTGAGTGTTAAAAAAAGGAAGGAGGGGGATATTTTTCCTTAATTTGATTTGATTTTGAAAATTGAGGCAAGTCCTCTTAATATGCTCCACTCACGAGTGAACTTCGTAATCCTGAAATCTATTTATGTGAATACTCACGTTGGGCTATTATATGGAGATATTCATCCCTATCATTATGTGTTGGTGACTAAGAATATCTATGAGGCTAAAGGTGACTTTCTATTACTTCCTACAATTGGTTTTGATGTAATTTCAGGATAATTAATTTCAATTGTCAATTATATGCCCTATCAGTATGAGGGTTCATTATATGTTGTGATTTTCTTTGACGGAAATTATTGAAAAGAAGAAAGAAAGGAAATGAAAAAATTTCAGTTGGTACAATTTGCAACTTATGATTCAAGAGATGAGGATGAGATCCTCAAACTTTTATATAATGGGAAATATTTTAAACCGAGCTACACGTTGCGGTGGATGTTATATAAGGACAAGGTCCTGGTGGTGAAAGGTTTATATGTTTAAAAATTCTCCTTTTATGAAATTTAAAATTTTGTACTATATTTTAAATGGGAGTCATGCCTGTTAAGCTTATTTGACAATTCTTGTATACTTTATGTTCATATTCAGCCATTTTTGTGTTGTAAACATTGAGTTTTAGCCTGCGAGACAGGCGCCCAAGTGGCGATAAATGTGACTCATTAATTTGGGTGAGTAATTATGAGGTCTCCATGCCTCGTTGTGAGTAAAGTGGAGGTTTGAAATAAGATGTTTGTTGACATAAGGCTAATTGTCAATGTTGTAATTTATGAACAACGTTTATGGCCAGAGACGTGGTTATGGTCATACAGATGATGTGTTTCATGTCCAGCTATCATTATGATAATGTGATGCTTGTAATGCAAAGATTAGTATTATTGATATATACATTGCGGTGTTTCATTGGGTTATGGATGTGGTGTTAGGAGTTGTTTTAGTGTTACTCTGCCAGGTGGATAGGCCCAATTACAGGGGAGGCTCTGCTGAAATTTCTGAAAATTTTGGGGGTTAGAAAAATTTGAGACATTAAGATGTGTGAAGAAAGAGATAAGTTACGTTGTGTATTTGAGGACGAATGACCCTAAGTACGGGATAATGTAACATCTTGAAGAAAATAATTTCAAAGTATTTAAGTGCTATTGAAAGTTGAATTGTGTAGAAATAAGACTAATGCAGTGTGATGATATGGAATTCGGGCCCTATGACAAATGCCAGATTTTGAAGTTTGGGTCCTATCCTAATGTTATGGACTAAGGATTAGGTGAAACCTTCAGTTAAGTTGAAGGATCAGTTACAGGAGTTTGCTTAATAAGTATTTTATTTGGCCCAGTATATCACCTTGGGGTGCTCCTGTCTTGTTTGTGAAGAAGGATGAATGGTTCTATGCGTATGTGTATTGATTATCGCCAGTTGAACAAGGCTACAGTGAAGAACCGTTATCCTTTGCCTCATATTGATGATCTGTTTGACTAGCTTCAAGGCGCACAAGTGTTTTCTAAGATTGATTTGTGTTCAGGTTACCATCAGTTGAAGGTTCGGGAGCCAGCTATCCCGAAGACTGCTTTCAAGACTCGGTATGATCATTATGAATTCCATGTATGTCATTTGGGCTGACCAATGCCCCATTGGTTTTTGTGCATTTGATGCACAGTGTATTTCGGCCGTATCTTTACTCTTTGTTATTGTCGTTATTGATGACATTTTGGTGTATTCCCGGAGTCGGAAAGATCGTGAGCAGCACCTGAGGACAATGCTTCAGACTCTAAAAGAAAAGAAATTATATGCAAAGTGTTCAAAATGTGATTTCTGGTTGTATTCCGTGGCATTCTTAGGCCACGTGGTATCAAGTGAGGGTATTCGGGTGGATCCGAAGAAGATAGAGGCAGTGCAGAGTTGGCCTAGACCCTCCTCAGCTACAGAGGTTCGCAGTTTCATCAGCTTGGCGGGTTACTACCGTCGTTTTGTGGAGGGGTTTTCATCGATTGCAGCTCCTATGACTAGATTCACTCAGAAGGGTGCTCCATTTTAGTGGACATAGGAGTGTGAGGCAAGCTTTCAGAAGCTCAATACAACTTTGACTACAACCCCCGTTTTGATATTACCTATAGGTTCGGGGTCTTATACAGTTTATTGTGATGCCTCACGGGTTGGCCTTGGAGCGGTGTTGATGCAGGGCGGTAGGGTAATTGCCTACGCATCCAGACAGTTGAAGATACACGAGAAGAATTACCTTGTCCATGACCTTGAGCTAGCTGCTATTGTTCATGCCTTGAAGATCTGGCATCATTATTTGTACGATGTGCCTTGTGAGATTTATACCGACCATCGTAGTTTGCAGCACTTGTTCAAGCAAAAGGATCTAAATCTGCGTCAGAGGAGATGTTTTGAGTTGTCGAAGGATTATGATATTACTAAGCTGTATCACCCGGGCAAGGACAATGTGATGGTTGATGCTTTGAGTCGTCGGGCAGAGAGTTTGGGAAGTTTGGCTTACCTACCAGCATCAAAGAGGCCTATGGCGATGGAGGTTTAGGCCTTAGCCAGCCAGTTGTGAGGTTGGATCTTTCAGAGCCTAGTCGGGTTTGTAGCTCGGAGCCCTAACTGTGAGCACGTGAAATATAAGCACCAGAGACCCGGTGGGTTGGTTCAAGCCAGGTGAGGCTAGATTATTGGGTACAGATTTGGTCCAGGATGCTTTGGAAAAGTTTAAAGTGATTCAGGATAGACTATGTATAGCCTCATCCAAACAGAATAGTTATGAGGACCGGAAAGTTCTTGATGGTTCCGATATGGTTGGAGAATAGGTTCTGCTTCGTGTTTCACCTATGAAGGGCATTATGAGATTTGGGAAGAAAGGGAAGTTGAGTCCGAGGTTTATTGGCCTTTTTGAGATAGTGAAGCGTGTTGGAGAAGTTGCTTATGAGCTTGTCCTACCTCCCAGCTTAGCAAGAGTTCATCCGGTATTTCATGTTTCAATGCTCCGGAGATATCACGTAGACCCGTCACACGTATTGGATTTCAGCTCAGTCCAGTTGGACAAGGAGTTATCTTATATTGAGGAACCATTGGCTATATTGGATAGAAAGATCAGAAAGTTGAGATCGAAGAACATTGCTTCAATAAAGGTTCAGTGGCGGGTTCTGCCGGTCGAGGAGGCGACTTAGGATACTGAGCGGGATATGCGCAGCCAGTACCCTCATCTTTTCACTACTTCACGTATGCTTTTTATGCTCGTTCGAGGACGAACGAATATTTAAGTGTGAGAGGATGTAAACACCCGGCCGGTCATTTTTTAAATTTACGCCCCGATGACCTATTAACTGTTTCCCCTAAGTTCATTTCTGCTATTTTGGTTTGCCGGGATGTTCGGTGTTGATTTTTGGAGAGTTTTGGGACACTTAATCCCTAAATGAGAGCTTAAGTTTTGGAAAATGGGCCGCAGTTGGAATAGTGTGAAGAAGGCTTCGAAATGGAAATCTGATGGTTCCCTTAGCTCCGTTAGGTGATTTTGAGGTTGGGAGCGTGTTTGGAATGTATTTTGGAAGTCCGTGGCTCATTTAGGCTAGAAATGCCGAAAGTTAGTATTTTGGTGATTTTCGGTTGATAGGTGAAATTTTGATCCGAGGGTCGGAATAGAATTTCGGAAGTTGCTGTAGCACCGTCATGTCAATTGGGACGTGCGTGCAAAATTTCAGGTCATTTGGACGTGGTTTGGTCGGGTTTTTGATCGAATGCGTGTTTTTGAAGTTTTAAAAGAACTTAGATTTGAATTCGATGTAATTTGAAGATTTTGATGTTAGTAGAGGTGTTTTAATAATTGGAACAAGTTTGAATAACGTTATAGGATCTGTTGGTACTTTTGGTTGAGGTCCCAGGGGCCTCGGGTGTGTTTCGGATGCCCAACGGGTCATTTTATCAAGGTTTTGAACAGCTGTTTCTGGTATCTGGTGTTGTCCTTCGCGTCTGCGAGGTCCTATCGCGTTCGCGAAGAAGAAATTGGCCTCTGAGACTTTGTTCTTCGCGTTCGCTAACAGTGCTTCGCGTTCGCGAAGAAGGAATTTTCTGTCGCGCAGGTCCTACTTCGGAAGCCCATATCTTTTAATATACAAGGAATTTTGAGGTGATTCTAACACAAAAATTGTAGCCCTTCGTGTCTAGTTTCCAGAAAGCAAAAGAAATCGTAATTTGGACATCTGTAGCAAACGTTATGGACATTTTACTAGAGTCTGTCCGGGAAGAGAAAATTATGCACTTGAACATTTTTGTTCTTCGCGTTCGCGAAGAACAATTTTTGAACTTGAACAGTTTGTTCTTCGCGTTCGCAACAAGGCATCGCATTCGCGAAGAAGGATTTGCCAGGACAGAATGTTTAAGTTCTAGAAATGGGATTTCGTTCCCATTTCCCATTTTTGACGATTTAGAGCTCGGATTGGGCGATTTTTGGACAAATTTTCTTAGAGAACAACGGAGCAAGTGTGCTTAACTCAATTTTGGTTGTATAACTCAAATCTATCGCAAGTTTTAGTGTTTAATCTGAGAATTTTGTTGAAAAGGGTAGAAAACCCTCTTGGATAGAATCACTAATTTGAGGGTCGAAATGATATGGGAATTTTATAAATGTGGTATGGTTAGACTAGTGAGAGTGCAAGGTTTCTGGAAATGTAAATTTTACCCGGTTCCGAGATGTGGGGCCGAGGGGTAGTTTGGTCATTTTACATAATTTTGCGTATTAGCTTAGTATTTAATTGTAGAATAAATTACTTGAATTATTATTTACAATATGCAATTTAATTGAATAGATTTGAGCCATTTGGAGTCGGATACTCGTGGTAAGAGCGTGATTTTAGGTTGACTTGCACTTGATCGAGGTAAGTGGCTTGTCTAACCTTGTGTGGGGGACTTTGTCCTTTAGGATATAATATTTGGTAATTGGGTGCCTTGTACGTGAGGTGACGAGCGCGTACCTGAGCTAATTGTTAAAAACCCGAATCTTTATTTATAATACTTAAACTGAGTTTCTTCCGTATTTACTTCATTCTACTTATTATTATAGCCTGTGCTAGTATAGAAAAGCATGATTAGTTGATCCAAATTGCCTATTTTCTTAATTTGCCTAAATTGTAATTACGTGAAGCATGTTAGGCCCGAACTATTTGTTGCCTTGTATTGTTGCACTTCAATTTCTGAATATTTCTCTGATTTTTGGTTGCGTATTTACATTGGGACTACGGGACAGTATCCCGGGAGATCCCCCTGCACTTTTATTTTGGGACTACGGGACGGTATCCCTGGAGATCCCCTGCACATCAATGAATGGACTATGGGACGGTATCCCGGGAAATCCTTTAATACTGGTACGAGAGTTGGACTACGGGACGGTATCCCGGGAGATCCATTGGATAGTTGAGAAGAGGGCTACAGGACGGTATCCTGGGAGACCCTCATTGGTATTTGAGATTGAGTTGTGTTTACCCTGTGTTTCTGCTTTATCCTGGCAGTTATTATTGTTTCGTTGATTTGCCTTACATTTCTGCATTTATTATTTTTGTCAGATTTCCACACTGTTAATTATTGCTACCGTTATATTTTTGCCTCAGTAGACCTTTCCTCGTCACTACCCAACCGAGGTTAGGCTTGGCACTTACCGAGTACCACTGTGGTGTCCTCATGCCCTTCCTGTGCTTGTTTTTCATGTGCAGATCATATAGGTACCTCTACTCAGGCGCACTATACTTGAGGTGAGGAGACATACGGAGACTTCGAGGCATATCTGCAGCGTCCGTAGACCGAAGAGTCTTCTTCCTTATTATTATCCTATCATACTTTTGATGTAGTTATTATGGAGATTAGAGTACTTATTGGAAATTTTATTAGCCTGTGTTTCCTGTGAGTTTTCGGGTTTTAGGAGTTTGTTTGGATTTCGTGATATGGGTTGTATTATGCCAAGTGGCACTTATACACAGTCTTCTTTTGACAGTAAAATTCTCAGTTGTTTGCTTCCGCCATTTAGTTTGTTTTTCCGCAAGTTGTATAAATTCCGCATTGTTAGGCTTACCTAGTTGTAAGGACTAGGTGCCATCACGACAATGTTTACGGAGGGCGAACTGGGGTCGTGACAAGTTGGTATCGGAGCTCTAGGTTCATAGGAGTCACGTAACACATGCCGGTTTATTAGAGTCTCGCTGATCGGTACGGATATGTCTGTACTTATCTACGAGAGACTATGTAAATGTTAGGAAAATTCCACTTCATTTCATTCCTTATTGTGCGTCATTTATTCAGCGGGAGCCTATATCATATGTTCTTTTTCATCCACTTGTGTATTGGAATTTGCGCAATCGGTATCAATTATGTGCCAATGGTTTGTGATGCTACAGAAGGATTATGAGGGAGACAAGAATCTGCTCAACCGTTGTTACCGCGTGTCATCCATATCGATAATGCAGAAGTATTGGGAGATCATTCAATTGTGCACATGGGGGTGCAATAGGTTGTGACATCTGGTTGATAAGTACGGTCTTGAGAAGGTTTACTTAATTGCCTAATCGTCACAGTAATGGTAGAGTCACGAGATGGATATAGCTCTGAAGACAGTTGGTGGTAATAGAGACTATGTGGTTTGTATGAGATGTTTATTTAGCGAAGGGCACAACTAGCAACCGAGATACTGGAGGAAGTAAGTTTAATTGTCCTAAGAAGGACATGTGCCAAACAAATGGCTTGAGGTGTCTTATGATGGTGACATACGAGCGATAAAGGTTAGTATTGTGGAGTATCAAGATGTATCTTATGGCCCTGCACTAAGAGAAGGGAGTCCACTATCAACGATCAAATTGCGGGTCATATGTCATATCAGGTTTGGCATGAGATGTATTTATGTGGTATTCAAAAGTTCTCTGAAACTTGTATATGAGTAAGAGCTAATATTTGTATGGGATGATGTTGGGACTTTCGATGTTCCTATGTCCATAATAATTCCACATTTAGTATCAGCAGGGAAATGAAAACAATTTTAGAATACTCGTAGTGCTCCAGTTAATCAGGGCACTCTCATGGGACAATTAACTTTTAATGCATCACTAGCATGGGATTCCTTAAATGGTTATTCTAGTTATCCGGCACGGACTCAGTATGAGCAGTCGAACTGCAGATGGGTTGTTATGAATGTGGTGATACTAGACATCATGAGAAATTATCCCGGACTTGGGAGAAATCTATTTCATCAGAACACACAGTCAACACACTCCATTATAGTTACTAATCTACATACTCTACAAGATATAGATGGAGAACGAATAGGTAGATGGCACCTAAGAAGTGGATGCCCGACCCATTGATATAATTGCTATACTGTGGTTGAGACCGCTACACCATATGGTGTCATTACAAGTGCAATTCTGAGTGTTAAAAACAAAGGAGGGGGGAGGGATATTTTTCCTTAATTTGATTTGACTTTGAAAATTGAGGCAAGTCCTCTTAATATGCTCCACTCATGAGTGAACTTCGTAATCCTGAAATCTATTTATGTGAATACTCACGTTGGGCTATTATATGGAGATAGCTATCCCTATCATTATGTGTTGGTCACTAATAATATCTATGAGGCTAAAAGTAACTTTCTATTACTTCCTACAATTGGTTTTGATGTAATTTCAGGATAATTAATTTCAATTATCAATTATATGCCCTATCGGTATGAGGGTTCATTATATGTTGTGATTTTCTTTGACGGAAATTATTGAAAAGAAGAAAGAAAGGAAATGAAAAAATTTCAGTTGGTACAATGTGCAAATATTTACGATTCAAGAGATGAGGATGAGATCCTCAAATTTTTATATAATGTGAAATATTTTAAACCGAGCTACAAGCTGCGGTGGATGTTATATAAGGACAAGGTCCTGGTGGTTAAAGATTTATGTGTTTAAAAATTCTCCTTTTATGAAATTTAAAATTTTGTACTATATTTTAAATGGGAGTCATGCCTGTTAAGCTTATTTGACAATTCTTGTATATTTTATGTTCATATTCAGCCATTTTTGTGTTGTAAACGTTGAGTTTTAGCCTGTGAGACGGCCACCCAGGTGGCGATAAATGTGACTCATTAATTCGGGTGAGTAATTATGAGGTCTCCATGCCTCGTTGTGAGTAAAGTGGAGGTTTGAAATAAGATGTTTGTTGACATAAGACTAATTGGCAATGTTATAATTTATGAACAACTTTTATGGCCAGAGACGTGGTTATGGGCATACAGATGATGTGTTTCATGTCCAGCTATCATTATGATAATGTGATGCTTGTAATGGAAAGATTAGTATTATTGATATATATATTGCGATGTTTCATTGGGTTGTGGATGTGGTGTTAGGAGTTGTTTTGGTGTTACTCTGCTAGGTGGATAGGCCCAATTACAGGGGAGGCTCTGCCGAAATTTCTGAAAAATTTGGGGGTTAGAAAAATTTGAGACATTAAGATGTGCGAAGAAAGAGATAAGTTACGTTGTGTATTTGAGGACGAATGACCCTAAGTGGGGGATAATGTAACATCCTGAAGAAAATAATTTCGAAGTATTTAAGTGCTATTAAAAGTTGAATTGTGTTGAAATAAGACTAATGCAGTGTGATGATGTGGAATTCGGGTCATATGACAAATGCCAGATTTTGAAATTTGGGTCCTGTCCTAAGGTTATGGACTAAAGATTAGGTGAAACCTTCAGTTAAGTTGAAGGATCAGTTACATGAGTTTGCTTGATAAGGATTTTATTTGGCCCAGTATATCACCTTGGGGGTGCTCCTGACTTGTTTGTGAAGAAGAAGGATGGTTCTATGGGTATGTGTATTGATTATCGCCACTTGAACAAGGCTACAGTGAAGAACCGATATCCTTTGCCTCATATTGATGATCTGTTTGACTAGCTTCAGGGCGCACAAGTGTTTTCTAAGATAGATTTGTGTTCAGATTACCATCAGTTGAAGGTTCGGGAGCCAGCTATCCCGAAGATTGCTTTCAGGACTCGGTATGATCATTATGAGTTCCCTGTATGTCATTTGGGCTAACCAATGCCCCATCGGTTTTTGTGCATTTGATGCACAGTGTATTTCGGCCGTATCTTTACTCTTTGTTATTTTTGTTATTGATGACATTTTGGTGTATTCCCGGAGTCAGGAAG
The DNA here is from genome assembly GCA_026770625.1 of Nicotiana glauca. Taxonomy (NCBI): domain Eukaryota; kingdom Viridiplantae; phylum Streptophyta; class Magnoliopsida; order Solanales; family Solanaceae; genus Nicotiana; species Nicotiana glauca. The sequence continues at coordinate 98,834 of MU701156.1, read as the reverse complement.
ATCGTGAGCAGCACCTGAGGACAATGCTTCAGACTCTGAGAGAAAAGAAATTATATGCAAAGTTTTCAAAATGTGATTTCTGGTTATATTCCGTGGCATTCTTAGGCCACGTGGTATCAAGTCAGGGTATTCGGGTGGATCCGAAGAAGATAGAGGCAGTGTAGAGTTGGCCTAGACCCTCCTCAGCTACAGAGGTTCGCAGTTTCCTCAGCTTGGCGGGTTACTACCGTCGTTTTGTGGAGGGGTTTTCATCGATTGCAGCTCCTATGACTAGATTCACTCAGAAGGGTGCTCCATTTCAGTGGACATAGGACTGTGAGGCGAGCTTTCAGAAGCTCAATTCAACTTTGACTACAACCCCCGTTTTGATATTACCTATAGGTTCGAGGTCTTTTACAGTTTATTGTGATGCCTCACGGGTTGGCCTTGGAGCGGTGTTGATGCAGGGCGGTAGGGTAATTGCCTACGCGTCCAGACAGTTGAAGATATACAAAAAGAATTACCCAGTCCATGACCTTGAGCTAGCTGCTATTGTTCACGCCTTGAAGATCTGGCATCATTATTTGTACGGTGTGCTTTGTGTGATTTATACTGACCATTGTAGTTTGCAGCACTTTTTCAAGCAAAAGGTTCTAAATCTGCGTCAGAGGAGATGTTTTGAGTTGTCGAAGGATTATGATATTACTATTTTGTATCACCCAGGAAAGGCCAATGTGATGGCTAATGCTTTGAGTCACCGGGCAGAGAGTTTGGGAAGTTTGGCTTACCTACCAGCATCAAAGAGGCCTATGGCGATGGAGGTTCAGGCCTTAGCCAGCCAGTTGTGAGGTTGGATCTTTCAGAGCCTAGTCGGGTTTGTAGCTCGGTGCCCCAACTGTGAGCAGGTGAAATATAAGCACCAGAGACCCGGTGGGTTGGTTCAAGCCAGGTGAGGCTAGATTATTGGGTACAGATTTGGTCCAGGATGCTTTGGAAAAGTTTAAAGTGATTCAAGATAGACTATGTATAGCCTCATCCAGACAGAATAGTTACGAGGACCGAAAAGTTCGTGATGGTTTCGATATGGTTGGAGAATAGGTTCTGCTTCGTGTTTCGCCTATGAAGGGCATTATGAGATATGGGAATAAAGGGAAGTTCAGTTCGAGGTTTATTGGCCTTTTTAAGATACTGAAGCGTGTTGGAGAAGTTGCTTATGAGCTTGCCCTACCTCCCAACTTAGCAGGAGTTTATCCGGTATTTCATGTTTCAATGCTCCGGAGATATCATAGAGACCCGTCACACGTATTGGATTTCAGCTCAGTCCAGTTGGACAAGGAGTTATCTTATGTTGAGGAACCATTGGCTATATTGGATAGAAAGATCAGAAAGTTGAAATCGAAGAACATTGCTTCAGTAAAGGTTCAGTGGCGGGTTCAGCCCGCCGAGGAGGCGACTTGGGAGACTGAGCGGGACATGCGCAGCCAGTACCCTCATCTTTTCACTACTTCAGGTATGCTCTTTATGCTCGTTCGAGGATGAAAGAATGTTTAAGTGTGAGAGGATGTAACCACCCGGCCTTTCATTTTTGAAATTTATACCCCAATCCCCAATTAACAATTTCCCCTAAGTTCATTTCCGCTATTTTGGTTTGCCGGGACATTCGGTGTTGAGTTTTGGAGAGTTTTGGGACACTTAGTCCCTAAATGAGAGCTTAAGTTTTGGAAAATGGTCCGTAGTTGGAACAATGTGAAGATGGCTTCGAAATGGAAATCTGATGGTTCCGTTAGCTCCATTGATTTCGAGATTGGGAGAGTGTTCGGAATGTATTTTGGAAGTCCGTGGCTCATTTAGGCTAGAAATGCCAAAAGTTAGTATTTTGGTAATTTCCGGTTGATAGGTAAAATTTTGATCCGAGGGTCGGAATAGAATTTCGGAAGTTCTTGTAGCACCGTCATGTCAATTGGGACGTGCGTGCAAAATTTCAGGTCATTTGGACGTGGTTTGGTCGGGTTTTTTATCGAATGCGTGTTTTTAAAGTTTTAAAAGAACTTAAGTTTGAATTCGATGTAATTTGAAGATTTTGATGTTAGTCGAGGTATTTTAATAAATGGAACAAGTTTGAATAACGTTATAGGATGTGTTGGTACTTTTGGTTGAGGTCCTAGGGGCCTTCGCGTCTGCGAGGTCCTATCGCGTTCGCGAAGAAGAAATTGGCCTCTAAGACTTTGTTCTTCGCGTTCGCGAACAGTGCTTCGCGTTCGCGAAGAAGGAATTTTCTGTCGCGCAGGACCTACTTCGGAAGCTCATATCTTTTGATATACAAAGAATTTTGAGGTGATTTAAACACAAAAGTTGTAGCCCTTCGTGTCTAGTTTCTAGAAAGCTAAAGAAATCGTAATTTAGACATTTGTAGCAAAAGTTATGGACATTTTACTAGAGGCTGTCCGGGAAGAGTAAATTATGCACTTGAACATTTTTGTTCTTTGCGTTCGCGACAAGGCATCGCGTTCGCGAAGAACAATTTTTGAACTTGAACAGTTTGTTCTTCGCTTCACGACAAGGCATCGCGTTCGCGAAGAAGGATTTGCCTGGACAGAATGTTTAAGTTCTAGAAATGGGACTTCGTTCCCATTTCTCATTTTGACGATTTGGAGCTCGGATTGGGCGATTTTTGGAAAAATTTTCTTAGATAACAACGGGGTAAGTGTTCTTAACTCAATTTTGGTTGTATAACTCAAATCTATTGCAAGTTTTGGTGTTTAATCTGAGAATTTTGTTGAAAAGGGTAGAAAATCCTCTTGGATAGAATCACTAATTTGGGGGTTGAAATGATATGGGAATTTTATAAATTTGGTATGGTTAAGACTCGTGAGAGTACGATATTTCTGGAAATGTAAATTTTACCCAGTTCCGAGACGTTGGGCCCTAGGGGTATTTTGGTTATTTTATAGAATTTCGCGTATTAGCTTAGAATTTAATTGTAGAATAAATTACTTGAATTATTATTTACAATATGCAATTTAATTGAATAGATTTGAGCCATTTGGAGTCGGATACTCGTGGCAAGAGCGTGATTTCAGGCTGACTTGCACTTGATCGAGGTAAGTGGCTTGTCTAACCTTGTGCGGGGGACTTTGTCCCTTAGGATATAATATTTGATAATTGGGTGCCTTGTACGTGAGGTGACAAGCGCGTACCTGAGCTAATTGTTAAAAACTCGAATCTTTATTTATAATACTTAAACTGAGTTTCTTTCGTATTTGCTTCATTCTACTTATTATTATAGCCTGTGCTAGTATAGAAAAGCATGATTAGTTGATCCAAATTGTCTATTTGCTTAATTTGCCTAAATTGTAATTACGTGAAGCATGTTAGGCCTGAACTATTTGTTGCCTTGTATTGTTGCACTTCAATTTCTGAATATTTCTCTGATTTTTGGTTGCGTATTTACATTGGGACTACGGGACGGTATCCCGGGAGATTCCCCTGCACTTTTATTTTGGGACTACGAGACGATATCCAGGGAGATCCCCCTGCAGTTTTATTTTGGGACTACGGGACGGTATCCCGGGAGATCCCCTGCACATCAATGAATGGACTACGGGACGGTATCCCGGGAGGTCCTTTGATACTGGTACGAGAGTTGGACTACGGGACGGTATCCCGGGAGATCCATTGGACAGTTGAGGAGAGGGCTAAAGGACGGTATCATGGGAGACCCTCATTGGTATTTGAGATTAAGTTGTATTTACCATGTCTTTCTGCTTTATCCTGGTAGTTATTATTGTTTCGTTGATTTGCCTTATTACACTGCTGTATTTATTATTTTTATCAGATTTCCACACTGTTAATTATTGCTACCATTATATTTTTGCCTCAGTAGACCTTTCCTCGTCACTACCCAACCGAGGTTAGGCTTGACACTTACCGAGTACCGCTGTGGTATACTCATGCCCTTCCTGCGCATGTTTTTCATGTGCAGATCATACATATACCTCTACTCAGGCGCACTATCGTCGAGGCGAGGAGACATACGGAGACTTCGAGGTATATCTGCAGCGTCCGCATACCAAAGAGGTTTCTTCCTTATTCTAGTTGTAGAGTTGTTATCCTATCATACTTTTGATGTAGTTATTCTGGAGATTAGAGTACTTATTGGAAATTTTATTGGCCTGTGTTTCCTGTGAGTTTCCGGGTTTTGGGAGTTTGTTTGGATTTCGTGATATGGGTTGTATTATGCCAAGTGGCACATATACACAGTCTTCTTTTGACAGTTAAATTCTCAGTTGTTTGTTTCCGCAATTTAGTTTTTTTTCCGGCAAGTTGTATAAATTCCGCATTGTTAGGCTTACCTAGTTGTAAGGACTAGGTGTCATCACGACAATGTTCACGGAAGGCGAACTGGGGTCGTGACAAAAAGGCACGACATTAATCCAAGTGGTATCCTAGAAAAAAGCTACATGGCATAATTAGTTAATAACAAAAAGATTATTTATCGAAAATTAACAAAGAAATTAACTACTCAAACATCGGTGAGGGTTGGGTATATCGTATTGATAAATATGATGACAATTGAAATTTATTAAATCAATAAGGTCTAATAGGATCCCGATTATAATTTAATTAATATTTTTTTAATATTTACCGCGCATCGCGCGGGTAGTAGTATATATTTAAGGAGTGAGGTTTAAAAAAAAAAAAATCGGAGCGAGGTAGAAAATAGGCTGAGATCCGAATACCCGAGCCGTTTAACAGCTATGTAGAGTCGTGCCTTCTCTTCGAAGGCTTGGGGGAATCCTACGACACGCCAAATTTTGCAAAGTACTTCTATAATTTACGTATATTCGAACGCCTTTGAGCCTCTGTAAATTCTGGCATTTCTTCTCTCTCTGCATCTCAGAAGAAGGATACAACAAAAGTCATTTGAATTTTTAAAAGAGACCTTTCGTCTCTCCACCTTCTTGTTTACAATTAATAGGGATTTGTACATTATTTTTTCTGTAATATACATACACAAACACACACAGAATTATTGTTTTCTCCAGGCCAGAGGGACATTTAACCATTACTCTCTCTTAGGGATTTACTTCTAAAACATGTCTTACGCCTATCTCTTCAAGTATATCATCATCGGCGATACCGGTAACTTTTTCCTCTTCCATTTCTCCGTTTTTAATTGCCTGTTTCTGTCATGCTTGCTTTTATATTCTGACGATTTTGAGGTTTTTGATTAACACTTGATTTGGATCTGATCAATAGGTTCCCGGTGATTCTGATTGAACTCAATTTGGCGTTTCATAAATTTTAATTATCTCGATCTGGAATAGGAACTTAAATATCTGGCAATCCATTTATGCTGCTATGCGACTGTGGTCGTTGTATCGGTTGCGCTTCAGAAATGTGAATGTTTTTTTTTTTTTGCGTGTCGTGTCATATTGCATTTCATATCTAAATTGATGTTGCAAATATATTCGTGATCGCTGCGAACTGATGTCTTAAGAAAAAGAGAGCATGCTATCAGCCCAAGCAATTTGATCTAGGTCATTTGAATATTTCCCATCATGAGATCAAGCTAAACTAGATTTTCAGCACTTGTGGCTGTATTGTATCATTCGCTCAATAGGTTTTGGAATTCTATCTAAGTTATAGGTTATTGTCTCTTTGTGAAGTCGTGATGTGAGTAAGGCTAGAAAATGGCATTCGCGAAATTCTTCTTAGGCGGCTTAGTTTGTAAAATTCTTAATGACTAAAACAGTTAGCTTTCTGTACCATCAATAGAGGAAGGAACTTTTTTTTTTTTTGAAGAGGAAGGAATTTGACTGTCTGAGAATTTGAAAACAGTGTACTTGTGCTCTAGATTATGTGGTCGTGTTGGAAGATGCGTTCCTTTAGAGATTATTTGTATGTGGCTTACGGTTAAGATGATTATTCAAGAGTGTTTTCAGCATATCAATTCAAACAACTGCAGTTTGTTTACATATTGCCTTGGGAGCACTGGCAATCCATGTAATGAGAATTTAACTTCTTGGTGTATTATGCATAATGGCAACCATGCTAAGTGATTCTTCATGATTTTCCATGTGTTTGGTTCTGTGCTTACACATTCTCAGAACTCCTTTTTGCTTTTTATGTGCTGATACCAATGCATTTTCCCCAAGCATTTATTACAGTTTCATTAGATTCTAGTGGTATATGTCTCTGATGTTAGATTATGCATTGCTTAAAGCCTTGTATTAGACATCATTGATAAGTTTATTAATTCTGTTACACAGGAGTTGGAAAATCATGTCTTCTTTTGCAATTTACTGACAAACGGTTTCAACCGGTCCATGACTTGACCATTGGGGTTGAATTTGGGGCTAGAATGATCACAATAGACAACAAGCCCATAAAACTACAGATCTGGGACACGGTTTGTGACACATCTTTTCCTTCTTTCTCTGTTGATTTAATTTTCTGTAATGCCTTAAAATTCTAAGATTAGTCCATTGTTCAGCTCGTTGTTTTGGTTACTAGGAGCTTCAGATTATCTATCAAAATGTTTAAAACTCTGTCTTTGGTGGTAGAATCATTCTTCTGGTCTCCTTATTCTTTCTCATGCTAGTGCGACTGACTAAGAGCATGATCTAATGAGTGTTTTCCGTCACAGGCTGGTCAGGAATCATTCAGATCTATCACGAGGTCATACTACAGAGGTGCTGCTGGGGCGCTACTTGTTTATGATATTACAAGGTATTATCTGCAGTGTCTTTGGCACTTCTATACCCGTAAGAAACTCAAAGTTACGTGTCTCGTAATATAGATAATTGTACTTCTTGATCTATCTTTTAAGCATTGATCAAAGTTCCAGAAATATTCATTTAAAATTCTTGTTACCCAGGTTGCATTCAAAGTGCAAAGTTCACCGCATTGTGAATATGTTTCAATCTTTAGTATTAATTGCTCATAGTTTTACCTAATGAAATGCAGAATATTTTGATTTTATCTTTTCATTTCATTACTGGTAGCCTTTCTAACGGTGTTCCGGTCATGATGGTTAACTTGTCTTTGTTTTTCTAAGAGGATAGTTGAATAAGCTTCTAAAACTAACTACAAACACTGGGTTATTATTGTTCTTATTGTAACTAAGGTGTATTTTATCCAAAAACTATGGAAGTTTGGATTATTTGATTTAGTGATGATTTTATTTTTCCCCATTCCAAAACATTTTAGGAGGGAAACATTTAATCACCTTGCTAGTTGGCTGGAAGATGCAAGGCAGCATGCCAATGCAAACATGACCATAATGCTGATAGGAAACAAGTGTGATTTGGCTCACAGAAGAGCTGTAAGTACAGAGGAGGGTGAGCAATTTGCCAAAGAAAATGGATTGATATTTATGGAGGCCTCTGCCAAAACAGCTCAGAATGTTGAAGAGGTAAGAGATTCCCTCATCTGCTACTTCTTTTATCTTTATTATCCATCCATGGACATCTTTCTGTTATTAAACTTAGAGATTAGTTGCTTATCTGATTTCTGTTTTCGCACTTTTTCAGGCTTTTATCAGAACAGCCTCAACAATTTATAAGAAAATACAGGATGGAGTGTTTGATGTATCAAATGAGGTATGCCATATATATATATATATATATATATATATATATATACAAATATTCTGCTAGTGGTGAATTTTCGTTGAGTTCCATTAATATGAAAAGGTGATTGGCTATGGAAGACCTGATTGGCATCCCACGAAGTAAGCAACATTATGAGTTTTCTTCTGAACCTGTAATCAATGTTGTTTGCTTGTTTAAAGAGTTAAAGGAAGAAGTTGGAGAATATCCTCTCCCTTGAAATAATTTAGGCGTTTGGATACCTCTGGAAATTTTTTGGGAAAAAAATTGCGCAAAAACAGACATGTTTGTAATAATTGTAGGTCTTTTAAGTGTTCTGTCATAAGGACTTTTCTTTTGAGAATGCCAAAACCACTTCTTAAAAAATGTTTTTTAGAAGAAGTCTTTGTCCAGTACTTCTTGAAATAACTTAAACCATGTATGTTGAAAGTTATTCTGCAAGATTTCTAATATTATCCAAAGATGAATGCAACCGAAGGAGCTTCATCCCCTAGATAATCTGATCAAATGAGCAAGTCCAACATCCTGCATGAGAGAAAAGACCATTAGGAGAACCCCCTTTTCAGGCTCATCTCTTGTGTAGTTTAGTTGGGCATATGTAGCCGTGTTATTTGCAGATAACTGCTGTAATAGCTTCTGAAATGCCATTTCCCCCGCTGAAAAGTATTTTAAGTGGAAAATTTAACATTTAACTCAGAGTAGCTGTTTTAGCAGCTCCTAATTTTTGGATTAGTCTTTTATTTTCTGATTTTAAAAAATGGGCTCTTTAATTCTCATCTGACATTGATCCGTAAATGCAATTTTTATGTGGAGAATTGAGGGTGAATTTGGTGCCTATTGAGAGGTAAATTTCCTACAACTCCATGATATGGAACATACTATCTTAGGACGCGAAAGGAAGTTAACTTCGAAGAAATTAAAGACTTGATATTTCTTCAACCAGCCTAAGAAGTACCAATCCACCAGTGTTACTAGTTCTTACGGCAATTCATGGACTCGGTGTAGCATATTGTTAGCATAGTTCCTTGTTTAGTGGAGTATCAGTTATGTTGAGTACTGATAAAGATGAGTGTCCTGATTACTGTTATGAGAAGCAAAAAAGCTGAATGTCCTAAAAGTTCAGTAAATATTTATGTATCTCAGTGATAATTGATTTGCACCATGTACATAATAATAATAATTTCCAAAACTAAGGCTTTCCATTTTTCTTTTGCAGTCTTATGGAATAAAAGTTGGATATGGAGGCATTCCCGGGCCTTCGGGTGGAAGAGATGGAGCTGCTTCTCAAGGAGAGGGTTGTTGTAGTTAAAAATGGACATTTATTATTCTAACCTATCATGTGTTCCTACAGTTGTTTATTTGTAGTTTGAGATTCTTAATATTGTGTGTTATCTTCAGTCAGCTTGTTTTAAAAATGGATATATGTGCAGAAATAAGTAAACTCTGTACATAAAGGCATTGCATATTTTATTTTCGCATTTTCTGTTGTAATATTTAGTGGGCGTTTGAACATAAGAATTGTAAAATTCTGGAAAAAAAAAATTTCAAGTGAAAATAGTATTTGAAAATTAGAATTGTGTTTGGACATGAATACAATTTTGGGCTGTTTATGAAGTTTTTGTGAGAGATCAAGTGACTTTTGGAAAATAATTTTTTGGAGTTTCTCAAATTTTTTAAAAATTTTAAAATTCGTTTTCAAGTCAAAATTGAAAATGTTATTGCCGAACACTGATTTCGAAAAAAGTAAAAATTTTCGGAAAAAAGAGGAATATTTTTTGTGGCCAAACAGTCCTAACATTTTCAAATGTGAATGTGTTTTTAGATCATGTGAGCTTGTTTGAACGAAAAAAGGTTCATATCCTCCCCTTGCTCCTCTCCTTTTTATGTGCTCTTGCCTATTTTGCGCACCGCAGTTTGGCCAGATAGACGTAGATGGGCACGGCTGTCTCGTGAATATTGAACGAAGTTTCGTTGAATGATTCTCAACTTCTCGTAGGTGTCTTTTCCTTTTTTTGTTTTTGTTTTGTTAAATCAGAGGCGTAGACAGAATTATCCTTAGGCGGTGTCGATATTTAAGAAAATGAATAAATTAAAAAATACAGTTCGAATCATATTGAAAAAAAAATATATAATTCAAACTATTAATACAACTCTCCTCGATGAGTATTTATTTTTTAAGCTGAATTCGTCATTTTTATTTCTATTTAGTATCCTCATTAAAACTTATTTCCAAATACCTCTTTTTTTTTTCTATAAAAGCATCAAATAATTACTCAAAACCTTATCATTCACGTGATATTGCAAATTGTTCTTAAACAACCTCTACACACAAAAAAAATGTGACAATTAACAATGGACTAGCATCTTAGAAGTTAATATAAGAGTAATCTTTTAATAGATAGGGCATAAAATTCTTAAAATAAAAAACGTATGTGGCTGGTGAGGGTTATACCCACGACCTAAGAGAAGCAAAAGATGAACCTAACCACGCGAGCTGATGCAGTAACCAGCTCAAACAATATCATTTTTTTAATTTATAATCTACATATATTATTTTTGCATATTAATTACATATTTAGTAAATTTTTCCGACGAAGCGGTGTACGCCCCCTGTGTTAAATGGAACGATCACCTGCTTGGGTGCTGGGTTTAACAATTTGAAACCCAGTGAGAAAGGAACTATGACAAGATTGATGTTTAGTGAAGTCACTGGCAGGTTGGATGGAAGAAAAAACTGATCGTCCATTAAAATTTGTTGCTTTCTCGATGATTGATCCCAGAGGCGGATCCAGGATATGAGACTTATGGGTTCCTGTCATAATTTTAAATTAATATGTAATAATAACTGGGTTCCCAGTTAGATATTTACCAATATTTAGTGAATTTTTTAATATAAATACAGAGTTTACGCAAGAGTTACTGGGTTCCCGGGAACCCGTATCCCCCTCTCTACATCCGCCCCTGATTGATCCTAAGCCTCACTACACAGAGCAAAATGGGCTTCACTCATAATTATTTATTATTAATTAATTCCTTGAAACTTGATACACCAACTCTTCTTGGGAATGTGACAGCATAGCATAAACAAGTATACCAATTCTGGCAACTTTGGATCATTCCAGATCTCACCGGTCATTCATTTAAGTACCAATTATTTCTAACAAAATCTCTATTACACAATTTATTTCTCCTTTATAATAATCACATTTTACAACGAACGGTTTATAAACGTCGGTTAGCCCCTTCTTTTTCTCGCGCACATGTGATCATATCTAATTTTCCTTCAAACTAGCGAAATGACGTCCACTAATTAATAATCGTCAGACCTATATTTCGGAAAATAATAAATAAATGATTCTAATAGTACATTCGTCAGATTTTTTCCAGCAAAAGTACAAAATCATAATTATTATCCCCAAAATACCCTCATTCACTTGCATTGTCTGCCAATCATTTTTATGGTCCTCTCGTAAATTCTGACAAAACTAGGTCTATATAGTTACAATTGAGAGGCTTAAAATCAGCACTATAAAAACAAAACCCCAGCTCCGTTTCAATTTCAGTCACACACACACTCCATAGCAGAGAGAAATAGCTGAATAGAGCAGAGCAGAGCAGAGCATATCCATGGCTTCCATTGGAGCCTTAAAATCTTCGCCTTCTCCGCAAAATTGCATTAATGAGAGAAGAAATGACTCTACTCGTGCAATGTCCTTTCGTAACCTTTCCTTTTCGTCGTCTCATCTATCTGGAGACAAGCTGATGTCTATGGCAACCTTACATTCTCAGCAGCGCCATTCCAGCGAGAGGAGGAGTCCACTGATCGTGTCGCCTAAGGCTGTTTCTGATTCACAGAATTCGCAGACATGTCTTGACCCTGATGCTAGCCGAGTAAGCACAAAATAGACTCTTTTCGGTTTGATTTTATCAATGATTTCGTGAATCATTATGCATTTAGCATACATACCAATCTCCATGGTATAAATGTGCGAAAAGTAGTAAAATTTGTTAAATCTCTTCTCTAATTTATCACTAAAATGAGGTGATTGTATTGCGGCTGTTGGAGGAACTAGATCATGGAAGTGATGGAATGAATTGCTTCAGAGTGAAGTAATTTGACTGACTTAGTTCTAGATCCAAGATCCTCTCACCTCTTCCGCCTCTTTCTGACACATCATCACGTGTGTAATTAAAAAAGTGCTAGGACTATTTCATTTTGTTTAATATTACTCAAAATTATTTGCTAAACATACTTGAAAGATTCATGATGCACATGATAATCATAAGCTGATGATTTTTTTACTTGGAAAATCTGATAAAACTAGCATTATCTTCTGGAAACTGTAATCATTGGATCTGACTATCTGAGCATGAGCAGGGCATTACGATCCCGAATGTCGCTGTCAGGCATTGTTCCTAGTGTCTGTCTCACCTACTAATCCTTAAACCATGCACCTTTTAATTGCAATTACTAGCAGATTGCCATTTCAAGTTGTCAATTTAAAAAAAAAAAAAAATGATGTCAACTTAGTTGCATTTTCATTAAAAAATAATATGTATCTTGTTATACTGTGGGTTAACAGTATTGACTTATTGTTTCCAGAAAGCCTTATTTGACAATAGCTTAATTATGATTTATTTCTTCTTAAAAGTGAAGTTAAACTTGCATTGTTAATGCGATTTGGCGCAGAGTGTTTTGGGAATTATTCTTGGTGGTGGAGCTGGGACCCGACTTTATCCTCTAACTAAAAAAAGAGCAAAGCCAGCAGTTCCTCTTGGAGCAAATTATCGTCTGATTGACATTCCTGTAAGCAATTGCTTGAACAGTAACATATCCAAGATCTATGTTCTCACACAATTCAACTCTGCGTCTCTGAACCGCCACCTTTCACGGGCATATGCTAGCAACATGGGGGGATACAAAAATGAGGGTTTTGTGGAGGTTCTTGCTGCTCAACAAAGTCCAGAGAACCCCAATTGGTTCCAGGTAACTCTTTGTTCCTGCTGCACACAATTCACATATCACTACTGTTATTGTTATTAATTACCGGAGGCAGATCTCATCCAATTACTGTGAAGCATATAAGAAGCACTTAAAATACCTATTTTCCTGAGCTTTCGAGGAGCTGTTTAGACACGCCTTATTTGAGAAGTAATTTGGGGTCTCGTTTTGTGCATGACACCTGGAATTAAGCTGCTACAAGCATTTTGCTATTGGTATCAAGGTAGTTTACTTCACAAAGAGGCATAACACATGCGTACTTGACTACTTGTCTGTAGGGAACTGCTGATGCTGTCAGGCAGTATCTATGGTTGTTTGAGGAGCATAATGTTCTTGAATTCCTCATACTTGCTGGAGATCATCTATATCGAATGGATTATGAAAAGTTCATTCAAGCCCACAGAGAAACAGATGCTGATATTACTGTTGCCGCACTGCCAATGGACGAAAAGCGAGCCACTGCATTTGGTCTCATGAAGATTGACGAAGAAGGACGCATTATTGAATTTGCAGAGAAGCCGAAAGGAGAGCAATTGAAAGCAATGAAAGTAAGACTATCATAGTTCTAATGCTTTTCAATACAAAACCACTCGCAAAAGAACTTACAAGCATGCGTTAACTCATTTTGTGATGTATTTCAGGTTGATACTACCATTTTAGGTCTTGATGACGAGAGAGCTAAAGAGATGCCTTTTATCGCTAGTATGGGTATATATGTCATTAGCAAAGACGTGATGTTAAACCTACTTCGTGATAAGTTCCCTGGTGCCAATGATTTTGGTAGTGAAGTTATTCCTGGTGCAACTTCGCTTGGGATGAGAGTATGTATTTCTCTAGAAGTTACACTTTGCAAATTATTTTTACTTATCACAAAAAGTGAAACTTTTGCAGTGTACAATGCATAAAAACTTGTATCATCCTTTAGTATAGAGAACTATACCTCTAAAGCAATTTGTGGGTTTTATTGTCTCAGCATCTTGAATTCTCTTCCAAATATGATTTTGAACATGAGCTCTCTTTACTCTTCTGCAGTCTTGTGTAGCCCTTCTCAAAGTTTAAATGTTTCTTTCTAGTCTCTTTGTTTCTTCAAAATGTGGAAACTCAAAAAGGAAAGATGAATTATGCGCTAAATTATTTTTAAATTATCAGTTTAGCTTTTCCCGAGGTCTTATGTATCTTTGTTCTCAGGTGCAAGCTTATTTGTATGATGGATACTGGGAAGATATTGGTACCATTGAAGCTTTCTACAATGCCAATTTGGGCATTACAAAAAAGCCAGTCCCAGATTTTAGGTAATTCTTCTCATCTCAATGAGATAGTTCTCTGCAGTTTTCATGGTCTGTTATCCCACTCACTTTGATTAACCACTATTGTCTTTAATATTTAATGAAGCTTCTACGATCGATCAGCTCCGATCTACACCCAACCTCGATATCTGCCACCTTCAAAAATGCTTGATGCCGATGTCACAGACAGTGTCATTGGTGAAGGTTGTGTGATCAAGGTAATCAATTATTGTTTCAAAGCCTCTACATTTTCTAAGTTGCATTTCTGAAGCCGTCGGTTGCTCATCCAATCTCTAAAAGCCATGGATACATGAATATCTCATTCTGGTACTGTAGTCATGTTATTCTTGACAGCAAACATGTGAGACACATCTTGACGTGTTCGATATGTTGCATGACCTCATCCATAGTCCACGTTCTTTATAACTGAAATCACGCTTACATAGAATAGAAAATAAAGTTGAGTATACTGAAGTCTCTCCTCTCTGAGAGGTGCTTGCATTTTCGTTGCTGTTTAATTTGCCATCGAGGAAGCAGAGGGAAAATGATCGGAGATGTTAGATGTTATAGATCTTACTTAATTTTTTTTGCTTTTTCCTGAAAATTTAAGATTTTGATTACCTAGATGTTACTCCCTACATTTTTATCTAATTGTCTTAGTTTTATGAGGAAGTAGGACAATCTTTTTCTGGAAGGAAAAAGGTAGTAGTTTATACGTTACTACCTTGTTTCTGTAGAGAAAAATTTGAAATCTTGTAATGAAACAGATCCAGATTGATTGAAATGGACATCGCAGATGGATAGCCAACCCAACTAGGTTATGGTTGAGTCGTAGCAGTAATTATTGTTATTTTAGGGCCTCGAGAAAGGGAGGAGGATGAAGAGAATTGCCCAGACATCTGTCACCATCTCCGTCCTTGTCCTTTTTCATCAAACTACGCTCCAGAAAATGGAGAAAAGTGATGTACCAGTACATACTTGTCAGGCGCTGGTTCTCATGGAATCATTTTTTGTGTGCAGAACTGTAAGATTCACCATTCTGTGGTCGGGCTCAGATCATGCATATCAGAGGGAGCAATTATAGAAGACTCGCTTCTGATGGGGGCAGATTATTATGAGGTAAAGCTAGGAATTCCCAGGTTACCGGAAAAAGTATCTAATAATATACATGGGAACGTGTATTTGACTTCAGTTAAAACTTACTGTTGCATATGTGACCTACCATAGAGCAAGTTGCCTAAAGTCAAATAACAGAGGATAAATAAATTACTACTTTGTTGGTTCTCTTACTGCCTTAGTTGATTATTGTGGACTCACTTTCTGTTCTTTATTGGTCCAGACTGATGCTGACAGGAGGTTCCTGGCTGCAAAGGGTAGTGTCCCCATTGGCATCGGCAAGAACTCTCACATTAAAAGAGCCATTATTGACAAGAACGCCCGTATAGGGGACAATGTGAAGGTAAAATTCCTTGAAATTTCACGCTTCTCTGATTTTAGATTTATGTTTGCAGTTTATGTGAACTTGAGTCCTAATGTGGAATTTTCTTTCCTTAGATCATTAACAGAGACAATGTTCAAGAAGCGGCTAGGGAAACAGATGGATACTTCATCAAAAGTGGGATTGTCACTGTCATTAAGGATGCTTTGATTCCTAGTGGAATTATCATCTGAAAGAAGGTGTTGGAACTTGGATGTCCTCCAAAATCTTGGCTAAACAGCCATGCGGTAGAAATCTTGCTACTTTTATTTTGCTTTGCTGTAGAAATCTAGTGTACATCCCACTTTTATGTAGCTAGATACTTCTCATTACTCTTACAAGAGAAGACTAGATAGATGCTGTAAAAATATTCGTCTAAAATAAAAACCGGTGATTACACACAGCTATGCTTTGCTCTTGCTTTTACTTTATTTTACTTGTGCGTCTCTGGAAGTCTATAGTGAGACAGAAATACTAGGTCTCACTTAATTAGGGGTGGCAAATTGGTTCAAAGAAAATAGTTAATCACCCATATTATCCACTAAAAAATGGGTTGGATAATGAACTGTTTAAAAACGGGTCAAATATGGATAAGAACCATATTATCAATTTAGAAAATGGATAACCAATGATGAGTAAGCAATGAGTCTAATTTTTACATTTGTAAAGTCTCAAATTGGGGGTTCCTCAAGTTAGAGAGATTAAGAATCTTCCAAAAGTGATCATATACAAGAAGTCACGGATAATATGGGTAACTCATATTATCCGTCGGTTAACTCGTTTTTTATCCTTATTAAATATGGGTCGGGTCGGATAATTGACCCGTTTTTAGTTACCCGTTTTCAACCCGAACCATATCCAACCCGACCCGTCCGTTTTCCACTTTTAGTCTCACTCAATTTTGCTATAGTGTTTTTAGTAATGTCTAACCTTCCCTGACGGTTTGCTTCACAGCTTACCTTTTTAATGTTAAAACATATAAAAAACCTTTTCGCTTGATTTCACTTGACCAATTGAAGCAGGTGGAGTGGAACAATGCAAAACTGAATACTACTTTCCAATCACTAAGTTCCATTAAACTAAATCATGCATTAGAATAGTCATACAAGAAATAGTGCAGAACAAACGTAAAATAATGCGAGAAAAACTTCTGAAACCCCTAAGAGCTATCAAGTTACAAGTTTCTGCATGTTCAAGACAAAACTTGCTTTGTAGGCAAAAAAAAAAGTGTGTTTCTTAGACATTCTTTTTAAGCTAGAAAGATGATCAACGAGAAACAAACATCTCAAAAGGATGCAAGCCATCAAAGGCTGGAGTGAAACCGGGTGCTTTATACTTGCTGCTGCCCTTCTTGCTTTGACTAACTGCATTATCTGTTGCTGCACCAACATTCAAGATTTTAGCAGTTGTTGTATCTTTGGAGTGTGGCCCTTCCTTGTATCCTGCATGAACGCGGGATGCTTTGCGCACCGGACTGCCCTTTGTATCTTTGGAATTCATGTTCTTCTTCCTATTTTCCAGTATCTTAACAGCTGGGAGAGGCAATGGCAGTTCGTCGCCAAAGTAGTCAGCACAAATAGCACTTGCTGATGAATAAAACAGAGACATTCTTTACCAATTTGGGTACCAAGAATGCAGAAATATGGGATTTGTTTGGAGTGATTTTGGAGTGCAATGAGAATTTGTGAGTATGGAAAAGTAATGCACGTAGTCTAACGAATATATAGTTGGGAAGTAAAATTAGAGTTAAACCAAATCTGGAGTGGAATTGGAGTTGATTAAGCCAGTTTTGGTTGGAAAACGAGTTGCTTAATCCTACTCCTGCATGGAATTAGGATCGTTTTCTCTTGTATTGGTCTGTTTCGCTTCAAAATATCTGGTAGGTTAATTTTGACTTTAACTATCAACCAATTTGTCCTGCTTTTTCGAAAAAGAAAAAGAAAAAAATTGAACTTAACAAAAAGCAGTGCTTATCCTTGCAATAAAAAGAGATTTATAGAAAATAATTGTATTACATCAAACTTTAAGAAGCATAATTAGGCGCTACTCCTAGTTTCATTGTCCGGTACGAATGACTCATTCAGATTAGGCCTCTCACTGTTGCACATTCTCTCCATTTCGTCAAGTTATTTATGAGGGATTATTGTTCTATTTAAGCTTTAAAGGCCTAATTTAATTAAATTCACTTGAAAAGTATCATACCGGCAGTTAAAAGGGATGTAGTTTAAAAAAGCAATTCCATCTTTGGTTATAATAAAGAGATAATACATAAATTACCCATCAAATTTGTGTGGAAAAATTATTTACACACCTTAACTTTACGCGCGGTCTATGTTCACCCTATTCTTATTTGGGGTAAATTTAATACCACCCTAAATGGCGACGTGACAAAGAGAATAGCTTCACTCTTCCAATCTCGCGTGTGAGAGGGAAAAATTTTTACTGTGTGAGTCCCTTTTTTGTTTACTTCTTCTTTTCTTATTTTTTTCTCTTTTTGTTTTCTCTCTCCACCTTTTCTTCTTCCTCTCACAATTGCAAAAATCATTTTTTTTAACAAAATATTTTTTTTGTAAAAACTATTTTTTTTTTGTAAAAACAGATTTTTTTTTCAGTTTTTAATAAAATATTTTTTTTTTAAAACTGAAAAAAATATTTTCAACAAATTATTTTTGCTTTTGAAAAAAGTTTTTTTTCTTCATTTTTTTCGTTTTTTAAAGATTTTTTTTTGTAAAAACTGGAAAAACAAACTTGTAAAAACTATTTTTTTTTTTGTAAAAAAGAAAAAAATCATTTTTAATAAAATATCTTTGTTTTTTAAAACTGAAAAAATTATTTTCAACATAATATTTTCGTTTTTGAAAAATATTATTTTTATTTTTTCAGTTTTTTAAAAGAATTTTATTTTGTAAAAACTGAAAAAACAAACTTATAAAAACTATTTTTTTTTGTAAAAACAAAAAAAATCATTTTTTTAACAAAAATATCTTTGTTTTTTAAAAATTGAAAAAATTATTTTCAATAAAATATTTTCGTTTTTGAAAAATATTATTTTTATTTTTTAGTTTTTTAAAAGAATTTTATTTTGTAAAAGCTGGAAAAACAAATTTGTAAAAACTATTTTTCTTTTGAAAAAAATAAAAAAATCGTTTTTAACAAAATATCTTTGTTTTTTAAAAACTGAAAAAATTATTTTCAACAAAATATTTTCGTTTTTGAAAAATATTATTTTTATTTTTTCAGTTTTTTAATAGAATTTTATTTTGTAAAAA
>MU701156.1:51722-79236 GCA_026770625.1 Nicotiana glauca | reverse complement strand
GGGGGGGGGGGGGGGGGGGGGGGGGACATATATCGCCCGTAAAGTTAAAGTGTGTAAATAATTTTTTCGGACAAATTTGATGGGTAATTTATGTATTATCTCTATCATAAATTAATAAAGTCTATATATATTTTTTACTTTGTCCACATCCGACGTTTTGGTTAGAGCTATATTGGTATTTGGTAATATTTGGACCCGCCACGCGGCACAAAAAAACAACGACATGGTTGGGATGGTAGGTTGGTGAACGAAAAATGGAGGGAAGAAATGTAAAGGGAAAGTGAGTTGTTCACTTATATTTTGGAAAGAGCAATTGTCCTTCATTGGTAGTGGAAAGAAAAGGGAATGTGCTTATACGAAGAACGCACTTCCTTTGGTATTAAATAGGTTGGAAAGAAGGTAAGCCCTGCGCCGTCGTTGTTGCTCGGCTTCGACCAACGATTAATTGATTAATTATAAATTTTTTTTCAATTATTTAATTAATTATCAAAAAGTCAACCCAGAATAACCCAGGACCCCTATGCACGACGCGATCCGGCCTGGTTTTTTTTTTCGAATAGTTTTAAATTCTTTTCCCGGATTATTTTAAATATTCCCTCCTGAAAGGTTACAAACTTTTAGAAACAGTGCCATAAATGGCTATAAATTCGTTTTGATCCCAGAATTTTTCTTTACAAAATTTTCTGAACTTCTTCTTCTTCTGCACAAATGAAATCCAGTGTGATTTACAACAATTGAGTGGTTCACAGTTCACAAGCGTTTTAGGTACCGATACTCTAGTGAGTCAAATCGTTCTATCCTGGGAGGATGATATTCCAACACATTGGGTACATGAGGATAATAATTTTCTTAAGGACACACTGTGCATTCAGTGGGATTGATTTTATTTCGAAATTTATTTTTAGATTATGTTTTCTGATTATTTCCGGTTTTTGTTTTCTATTTCTGTTTTTGTTACATGAAGTTTACTATTTCATAATATTATAATTAATACAGATTGCTAACAATCTGAATGAAATTATCTTTATACTTCAATCTTTATTATGGTTTTTGGAGATTAAAACTTTTGTGGTTTTCGACTCCTTGTAGGATGGATGAAGTGGAGGCTAGCATCCGGAGTATTGTGTGACAGAAGAGTGCCACTGATACTCAAAGGTAAATTCTATAAAGCGGTGGTTAGGCCGGCCATGATGTATGGGGCTGAGTGTTGGCCGATTAAGAAATCACATATCCAGAAGATAAAGGTAGCAAAAATGAGAATGTGAGGTGGATGTGCGGGCATAGTAGGATGGATAAGATTAGGAATGATGATATTAGGGAGAAGGTGGGTGTGGCGTCCATTGACAACAAGATGCGGGAAGCAAGGCTCAGGTGGTTCGGACACGTTCAGAGAAGAAGCATAGATGCTCCAGTAAGGAGGTGCGAACGACTGGTTGTGGAGGGCTCGAGAAGAAGTAGAGGGCGGCCCAAGAAGTATTGGGGGAGGAGATTAGGCAGAATATAGTGATGCTCCATATTTTCGAGGACATGGCACTTGATAGGAACATATGAAGGTCGAATATTAGTGTTATAGGCTAGGAGGTAGTTGAGTTTTGCCTTATGCCATAACTTTGGGAGACTAGTTTGGTGGGGATACTATTTTGCTTTTGCTTTGTATCATCCTTTTATTTTTATGTTGTTCCTATATATATATATATATATATATATATAAAGAATTTTTATGGTATTACTAATATTGTCTTTATTTGTCTTTTTGTCTTCTTGCGCCGAGGGTCTTTCGGAAACAGCCTCTCTACTCCTTCGGGGTAGAGGTAAGCTCTGCGTACATACTACCCTTCCCAGACCCCACTAGTGGGATTTTATTGGGTCGGTGTTGTTGTTGTTGTACTCCTTGTGAATTTTTCTATTTCTAATTTGAAGATATAAAAACTTCATCGGAATATTAAAGTTCATAGTGCAGCAACGATTTAAAGAACATAAAAACTTGATTGTTTTATAGTGAAACAATATATAAGAAATTTGATTTTTGTTAATTAAATGTATTGTTTATTATTAATTACAATATTGTTTACTATTTTAATTTTCTGCCACTGATTAAATTGTTTTGTTGTTTTTCAATTTTCCAGAGTGAGAAATGGCAATTGAAAATGGAACTCCTTCTGCGACTGTTGCGGCAACGACAATAGCCTCGTCAAGCCGAACTGCTGTGCTACTTGCCAAAAACTAGAAAAATTTTCTGGAGCCAACTTCAAAGGATGGCAGCAAAGGGTGTTCTTTTGGCTTACCACGCTTAGTATGCAGAAGTTCACCAATAAAGACCATCTAGTGCCTGACGCCGACATGCCAGACAATGAAAATTTTATGATTGTTGAGGCATGCAAACATACAGATTTTCTTTGCATAGACAACATCCTAAATGCTTTGGATGATGATTTGTACAATGTACAGTGCTATGAACAGTTTGAAAGAATTGTGTGATACACTTGAGAAGAAGTACAAGACTGAAAATGCGTGCTTGAAAAAGTTTGTTGTTGCCAAGTTTCTAGACTATAAAATGATAGACAGAAAAATCATTTTAACCCAAGTTCAAGAGCTTCAACTCATTTTTCACGACCTTATTGTTGAAGGTATGGTAGTGAATGAAGCATTTTAAGTGGCTGCAATGGTTGAAAAGTTGCCTCCTTCGTGGAGAGATTTCAAAAATTATCTAAAGCACAAGCACAAAGAAATGAAGTAGGAAGATCTTGTGATTTATCTCAAGATTGAGGAAGATAACAAAATAGCCGAGAAGAAGTCACGTATAAATTCAACGATTATGGGAGTAAATATCGTTGAAGAGGCTACCCCAAAAAGTAAGAAAAGGAAGATATCTTTTGGACAGACTAAGGAGCATAACAAGAAAAAAATTCAAGGGCAACTGCTATAGTTATGAAAAAGTTTCTCACAAAGCCCCTGACTGTTGTCTGCCGAAAAAGGACAAGAAAAAGGGACATGCTAGTATAATGGAGAAGAATGATGACATTGATGATCTATGTGCAATGCTTTCAGAATGTAACTTAGCTGGAAATCCGAAGGACTGGTGGATTGACTATAGAGTCACTCGACATGTTTGTGTTGTCAAAGAAGCATTTGCTACTTACTCTATTACGGGTCCCGAAGAAGAGCTTTCCATGAAAAATACTACAATGTAACGACCCGACTAGTCGTTCTGAGAGTTATAGCCCCGTTTTCTCCATTTCTGCTTACTTGTGTGTTGTTCAACTGCGTTGAGTGGTATCGAATTGGCAGGTTTGGGTTCGAAGTAATTTTGGTGTGAAATGAATACTTAGTCTCTTAGTTAGAAAGCTAAGGTAGAAAAATCAAGCTAAAGTTGATTTATGAGTAGACGAATTCAGATTTGAAATTTTATGATTCGGTTAGCTTCATTGGGCAATTTTAGACTTAGAAGTGTGTACGAAATATAATTTGGAGGTCCGTGGTAGAATTAGGCTTGAATTGGCGCAAGTCGATAATTGAGCATAAAATAGTGGGTTCAAAACCCACCTATATGCACAACACGTTTAGGGCTTACAAAGTTAAATAGGAAAAAAAATTTGATTTCTTGTCTTATGAGAAATACCAAATTTGAGTGAAGAAAACGAGGCCAACAGTGACGGCGCAAATTATCTACTCTATCCTGAAAGCTTGTTAGTGGAATTTTGGTGGAAGAAGAGGCTATACAATCAGGTATTTTGGTCAATTTTCGTACAATGATACACTTGGTATTTAAACATACAGTAACTGTTAGTTACTCCCTCCGTTTCAATTTATGAACTTGTTTGACTGGGCACGAAGTTTAAGAAAAAAATAAAGACTTTTGGAATTTGTAGTCCTAAACAAGTTCAATGGGGCCCAGAGTATTTGTGTGGTTGTAAAAGCTTCTCATTAAGGGTAAAGTTGTAAGTTTAAGCTAAATTGTTACCAAATTTAGAAAGGGTTCATTCTTTTTGGAACGGACCAAAAAAGAAATAGGTTCACATAAACTGGAACGGAGGGAGTATATCTTAATAAATAGGTTGATAATTAGGGGAACAAGAGAATAATTGGGAAATAATTATAAGTTAGTGGTATAAAAAATAGAATATTGAATAGGCTAAGTAATCTGTTCCAGTGTCTTTGAATTAAAGAATAGTTATTGTAATGATTGGTGTAATGAGGGATAATGATGACAATGATGATTCAGCGGTTGATATCTTCAAAATAAAAATATTTAGCTCCAGAAGATGCAAGGTTGGACTTTGGAAACGAAGTCATGCTACAGTGGTATCAAGTATATAGGATACAATTATAAATTTGAACCTACTATTTGGTACTTTTCGAAGTACTACTGTTGGTCTATGTTTGTGTATGATTATTTTTTTAATTGGATTGGAGATTGATTTTGATTTTGACTCGTCTTAAGGTTTTTGAAAAATTATTCACCTAGACTAGTTAGGAAGTGTTATTCAATATTTTGGATAGATTCAGAGCTTTGGAGACCGAGTCGAGGGACGAGGGCATCCCAGAGTAGGATTTTACGCTGTTAAGGTAAGTAACAGTTTTAACTCTGGCTTTGAGTGTATAAACCCAGAGAAATTGTTATCACGGATTGTTTGGTGATGATACCCATGCTAGGTAATGGGCGTGTGGGTGTGCACCGCGAGAGATTGAGACTTGGTCCGTCCCGTGAGGCCTTGTGGCCATAATCTATGTTTACGTAGTTACTTGTTGTTGAACTTGTCTGCCTTCATATTAGAGATCATGCTTAAGCTTAATTTGTTCATGCTCACATTATTTGTACTCTGTCATAGAAATTATTGCATTTGTTTACCTCAGTCTCTATTATTTGCTAATATGCTATGATACTTGATATGGGTTGTGTTCCCTTATTTGTTGATGATGGTGAGGCTAGTGAGGTACATGATTGAGTGAGGCCGAGGGCCTGGTTGTGAGGATATTAATACCATAGCACGTGAGTTGTTCGCATAGCACGTGAGTTGACCGTGCGGGTCCAGATATTGATACCATAGCGCGTGAGTTGTCCGCGTAGCACGTGAGTTGACTGTGCGGATCCAGGTATTGATATGATGGAACGTGAGTTGTCCTTGCTTAGCGCTTGGGATTTGGGAGCCCCTCCGGAGTCTGTACACAACCCCAGTGAGCGCATAGTGTTGAGTGTATTGAGTGTTGAGTGTGGAACGCTGAGTGCGAGTGCTGAGTGATGGAGTAATAATGCTGTGAGGTTGCATTTACTTTTGTTGTTGCTGCATTTACCTGTTAATTTCTTTGTGGCATTTATTGGTTTTAAGAAATTTACCTGTTTATTTATGTTTATTATAAATTGTAAAAATAAATAATTGGACTGTTTTGATTAGCTCGTCACTACTACTCAGTTCCTTACTTATTTCTGTTACTACTGAGGTGGTTGTACTCATACTACACCCTGCACTTTATGTGCAGATCCAGGTGAGTTAGAGCGCGGCGATCATTGAGTTTAGGCCGGCTATCTTTGGAGACTGCAAGGTAGCTGCTAGCGTCCGCAGGGCCTTGTTACTCCTCTTGTCATTTCTTGTTATGGACAGTTAGACCGTTTATATATCTTAGTTTATAGTTTTAGACACTCATGACTTAGTGACACCCCGATGTTTGGGACTATTTTCATATTTTATAGTATTTATATATAGAGTTGGTTTAGTTTATCAGGAATTAAATTATTAGAAATATTTTATTAAATTCTTATAATCGGTTTAGTTGTAATATTTTGGGAGTAGGCTTGCCTTGTAACATGATAGGCGCCATCACGACCATGGATGGATTTTGGATCGTGACATACAACTACCAAGATTGAGGGTTATGGGAAGATATTCTTAAAGATGACTCCCGACAAGGTGTTAACGCTCAACAACGTTCTTCATATTCCTACTATTAGGAAAAATGTACTTTCAACTTCCCTACTTGTTAAGAATGGATTCAAATGTGTATTTGTATCTGACAAATGTGTTGTAAGTAAAAATGATATGTATGTTGAAAAAGGCTACCTCACAGAAGGCCTTTTCAATCTCAATATAATGGTTGTTGATAATATTAACAAAATTTCAGCTTCTTCTTATTTATTGAAGTCAAATAAATTACGGCATGTTGTTTAAGACATGTCAATTACAAAACCATGCGAAAGTTAATTAATTTAGAAGTATTGCCTAAATTCGAGTGTAATAAATCAAAATGTCAAATATATGTTGAATCTAAGTTTGTCAAATATCCTTATATGTTGAAAGGAATCCAAATCCTTTGGACTTAATTCATACTGACATTTGTGATATGAATTCACACCATCTCGTGGTGGAAAAAAGTATTTTATAATATTTATTAACGATTATAATCGATATTGCTATGTTTATTTGCTTAATAGTAAGGATGGAACAATTGAAACATTTAAGCAATATAAGAATAAAGTGGATAATTATCTGAATAAAAAGATCAAAATTACTAGAAGTGATAGGAGTGGAGACTACGAATCTCCTTTTGCAGAGATACGTTCGGGATATGGAATTATCCATCAAACTACTGCCCCTACATACCTCAATCTAATAAAATTGCAAAAAGAAAAATCGGACATTAAAGGAAATGATGAATGCTTTATTAATAAGTTCCAGCTTACCGCAGAGTTTGTGGGGAAAAGCTATCCTTACAGCTAACCGAATACTCAACAGAGTACCCCACGGAAAGATGCAGTGTATTCCATATGAAAAATGAAAAAGAATAAAACCCAACTTGAAATCTTTCAAAGTGTGGGAGTATTTAGCAAAGATACAAGTACCTTTACCCAAAAGAGTAAAAATCAAACCAAAAATGGTAGATTGTATTTTTATTGGATATGCTACAAACAGTAAAGCATGTCGGTTTTTGGTTCATAAATCTAATAATCTCGAAATTCATGTTAATACATTTATTGAATCGGATAATGCTGAATTCTTTGAAAATATTTATCCGTATAAAACTGAATGCAAGTCGTTAAGTGAAAGATCTAAGTGAAAATGGGAAGAACCAAAGAAAAATACTCCAAGTGAAGAGGATCCAAGGTGTAGCAAACGTCAAAGAACATCTACTTTTTTTGGACTAGATTTTATGATATTCTTGCTTGAAAATAAGCCTCAAACTTTCAAAGCAGCTATGTCATCTTCTAATTCAGCATTTTAGAAGAGATGGTCAATAGCGAGGTTTAATGAATTTTGGATAACCATACATGGGAATTGGTTGATCTTCTTCCAGGAAATAAGACTTTAGTTTGGAAATGGATCTTTAAGCGGAAAATGAAAGTTGATAGCACTATTGATAAATATAAGGCAAAACTTGTTGTCAAAGGTTATAGAAAAAGGAAAGGCCTGATTACTTTGACACTTACTCGCCAGTAGCGAGGATAACATCTATTAGGGTATTAATGGCACTGGCGGCCATGTATGTTGTTGAAATCCATCAAATAGATGTTAAAACAATTTTCTTAATTAGAGAGTTGGAGGAAGAAATTTACATGGAACAACCTGAGGGTTTTGTGATTCCTGGTAAAGAAAAGAAAGTGTGCAAACTTGTTAAGTCGCTTTATGGACTTAAACACGCACCCAAACAATGAGATGCTAAATTTGACCAAACAATGTTGGCAAATAGATTTTAAAATCAATGAGTGTGACAAATGTATTTATATTAAAAAATACTCCAGGTCATGACGTCATTATTTGTTTACATGTTGATGATATGTTGATAATGAGCAAAGGTATGGCAGATATATATGCTACTAAGTGCATGCTGGCTAGCAAATTCGACATGAAAGACTTAGGAGTTGCTGGTGTGACCTTTTGAGTCAGAATTCACATGACACCACAAGGTCTAGCATTATCACAGTCTCACTATATTGAAAAAGTACTTGACAAGTTCAAGTATTTGAATTTCAAGATTTCCAAGACTCCAATTGACGTGAGTTATGCACTTCAAAAGAATGAAGGTAAAAGTGACGCATAGCTGGACTATGCAAGAGTATTGGGAAGTTTGATATATATATATATCATGAATTGTACACGATCAGATATAGCATGTGTTATTAGAAAACTGAGTCAGTTTACAAGTAATCCCAATCAACTACATTGGATGGAAATAAAACGAGTTTCGGGGTATTTAAAACATACCCAAGACTATGCTTTGCATTATAACAAATATCCCTCAGTGATTGAGAGATATAGTGATGCAAATTGGATCATTGGATCATCTGAAGTTAAATCCAAGCGTGGATATATTTTCACAATTGAGGGCGAAGCAGTGTCTTGGAAGTTATCCGAACAGACGTGCATCGCCCGTTCTACAATGGAATCTGAATTCATAGATTTAGACAAGGTTAGTGAAGAAGCTGAATGGCTCCGGAATATCTTGGAAGATATTCCATTTTGTCCTAATCCTTTCGCACTTATATGTATACATTGTGATAGTCAAACAAAAATAGTTAGGGCAGAGAGCGTTATGTATAATCGAAAATCTCGTCACATACAATGGAGACACAATACCGTTAGAAAACTACTCTCAAGTACTGTTATCATGATTGAATATGTGAAGTCAAGGGATAACGTGTCGGATCCACTTATAAAAGGCCTATCTAGAGAGGCAGTTGAATGACCATCGAAGGAATAAGGTTAAGGCATGGGACAAATCATCATGGTGATAATTCTACCTAGCAGACTAAAGATCCCAATAGCTAGGTTCAAAGTGATCAAACAAAGTTATGAATGACGGTTCAACATTGTCAAATAACTTGACCTTTTCTCGTGATGAAGACAATGTTCAGAAATCAAAGTAAAGTATTAAGGCTTTTTGATGAGTCAATAAAGCTTAAAGCTTCTTAATGATTTGGTAAGTCTGGCAGGAAATAACTAGATAGTGTGTCTATAGTACTACACGTTTAGAAATCACCTATGTGGGTGTGAAGTGTAAACCGCTTCAAGAGAAATAAAAGTAAAGGCCCATTCTCTAAGTAATCATGAAACCAGGCGGTGTCCATGGTTGAAACGAACACATCCGTGAGAATCATAGATGGTTAAAAGTTGATTGTATGACTTATGTTGTCAAGGTATACAACAGGGCTCGGTGGTTCAAAGATATAAAATCTACCGATTGATAGAGTATATCCGATATAAGTTCACTGCGAAAAGTTCAAAGGAAAACCTACTTATCCAAATGCAATTAATCCTTTCTTGTAAATTACACACTCATCTGTGCATTCGTTATCTATTTGTCATTCCCCATTTATGGAGGTTGGTGAATGGGAAACAGAGGGAAGAAATGTGAAGGGAAAGTGAATTATTCCCTTATGCTTTCGAAAGAGCAATTGTCCTTCATTAGTAGTGAAAAGAAAAGGAAATGTGTTTATATTAAGAAAGCATTTCCCATGGTGTTAATGGGTTGGAAAGAAGGTAAGCCTCATGCTGTTGTCATCGTCGTCACTAGTCTTCGGCTTCGGATTCGGACTCGAATTTGGATTTGGTCAAAGATTGATTGATTGATTAATTTAATTTAATTAATTATCAAAAAGTCAACCCGGAATAACCCAAGACCCATGCACGTGATCCGGTCCGTTTCTTTTCTTGATAATTTTAAATATTCCTGCCTATTCCAACAACCGTGGCTGTTTCTGAAAGGTTGGAAATTTTTCAGAGACACTGCCAGAAAATGGCTATATATTCAATTTGATCTCGGAATTTTTCCTTACGAAAATTAAACTTCTTCCTCTTCTTCTTCTTCTTCTTCTCCTGCACAAATAAAATCCAGTGTGGTTGTTAGGAACTGTGCGTCCACTAGACTGTATAGAGAATCGGGTTCTCTATATGTTTCCTCTGAAAATACTGATGAACCAAATTGTATAGCGATCTGGTCCTATATCAGTTTGGTGCACTGCTAAGTTTGTGTGAAACCACCAAATAGTAGAGGGTTCTGCTGTGAATGCTAGTAAAGCTGAATATAAATAAGGCAGAGGGTTTTTTTACTGGAAAAATCCCACAGAAAGGGATCAAAAAACCACGACCTACACCTGTGGGTTTTTAACTTCACTAACTTGCAATCTCCCTATTACAAGCCACTTTACAATAACCTATTGCAAAGACTTCAACTAACTTGTGATGCTCTCATCACAAGCCACTCTATAACTATCCTAGTTACAAAGAATTTGACTAACATGTGTTATTTCCACCACAAGCCACTTTGTCATACTACTGTTACAAAGGCTTTAACTAACTTGTGATATTTCCACCACAAGCCACTTTGTCACACTAAGGTTACGAAGGCTCTGACTAACTTGTGATGTTTCCACCACAAGCCACTTTTTCACACTACGATTACAAAGGCTTTTGCTTATGATCAACCTAGCCACAACATAAAATCAGGGAGTTTACAGATTTACAAAGGATTCCTAATCAACGCTTCTAAGAAAGCCGGATAGGAGTTACAATGAAGAACACATAACAAAGACTCAACAACCCTAAGGACTTAAGATATCAACAATCTTGGATCAGGTCCTTGAGGTTGCCGCAGCTTTGTTTTTTAGAGAGGTTCTTGAGCACTTGAGAGAATTTTTGTTTTTTGTATTTGCAAGTGTTAAACTTGAATCTTATGCCTTGCATAAGGTTTATACTACACAAGACATCCTTAGTGATATCCAATCTCAATAGGAAGTGATTGCTTCACTGTCTGCTGCACTGTTACAGGCAGTCACTTTCTGCAATTGCTTTCCAGCTGTAGTTGACTTGTACTTCTGTTAGAGAACCCTAAGGGACCAGGTCCCTGTTGTGTTCCTCTTTGTACACTTGTGGATAGTCACTCACTTGCGTTCCAGCTGTATAGTTGGCGTGTACTTCTGTTAGAGAACCCTAAGGGACCAGGTCCCTATTGTTTCCTCTTTGTACAGTTGCGGACAGTCACTCTCTTCAGTTGTGTTCCAGCTGTATAGTTGACTTGTACTTTTGTCAGGGGAGCACCAAGGGATCAGGTTCCTGATCTGGTACTTGTGCACATTGTACAGATTGTCTTGAGTTGAGTAACTTGAATGATGTTTTATATAAACTCATTGTACTTTAGTTGATTAGAGAATGAGTGGGCACTGAGAATAGTGCAGTGCGGCAGAATCTTCATTTCCAGCTGCGTCCAATTGACTTTGTACTTCCGTAAGGAACCCACAGGAGTATCAGGTCCTTGTCTGGGTTCCTACCTCCTAAAGTTGTAGCAAGTTCACATTTGGCTGGAATCCATTTGATGTATTGTAATCCAAGTGAGTCAGGTTCCCTATCTGGTTCTTGACATTAAGTTTGTTAGATCATCAAAACACAAGGCAAAGATATTGAAAACCTATCAATTTCCTCCTTTTTTTATGATGAAAAACTTAGCATTGAAAACGAGGAGTTAGAGTTCAGAGAACTAGATTGAATAACAGGAGACCACAGGTTCCCCCTGACTTTATCCCCTTACTTACACATGTTTCCCCATATGTTCCCCCTAACTTTTTTATCTGGTTCCATACAGAATGTTTGTTCGATCATCAAAACATAGATTAAAAGACCTTAAACCCATCAATTTCCCCCTTTTTGATGATGACAAACTTTTAACATTGATGACTATATGACTTGACAAGATAAGGTACCAGCAACTACATATATTCCCCTTGACTCTACTCTTCCTCCTAACATATGTCTACATATGTTCCCCTGACTCTATTCTTCCCTATTGTGGCATCAGCAAAAAGACACAGTCAGACAAAAAGGCATAAAGAAGTCAAACAAAGCTAACTCATGCCACATACGTGCACACAATTATGATAGAAAAGAGAAGCAAAAGGGAAAACATGCATTGTACAAGCAAAAGAAGAGCTATTTTATTGATAAGAAATTTAACTGTTTCAACACAAGCAGCACGGTGAAATCCAATATGCCATCACAAAAAGACAAACAAAAAGAGAAACAACAGCCACAAAGCACCAGAGAAAAAGATAACTGGTCACTAAGAGGATCCTAGGGGGCACTAGAAGAGGGAGGCTTGGAAGAGGAGGTAGCAATGGGTTTGAGAGCCAGGTCAATGTAGGCAGTTGCAGACAACTGTTAGTCAAGCAGTTTCTCCCACAGGTTCTCCACTAGTTGCCTAAATCCAAAACTTGTCTCATACCTACCATCTCCTAGATTGTCGGGCAAGTGTGCAACCCCACAAGACTTTTCTTAGTGCTTAGACTCTCTTTCCCAAGGCCACTGTCACTTGGAATGTTCTTTATTGAACCAGGTCCTCCACAGTTTTCCACTTTTGTTTTCTATACATTTCAACAAGCTTCCCGTTCCTGCTTGCAACAACCATAATGACACTTTCAAAGCAAATCTTTATCAACCACAAACTTTTGTAGATCTTTTTACTAAGGAACTAGGTTCCTCCACAACATCTTTAGCAACATCAACCATTGTAATGTGTTTATCAGCCATAGCTTCCCCCTATTTCAATAGGTTCTTCTATGATGATGTCATGAACCGGAGACTCAAAAAGCACCAGAGTCCTTTCATCCCCTAAGAATGGACTTTCTTTCCCCTGATATTCAAGAACAGAGGAGAAGTAGGTTTGTAACACATGGAAGTGAGACATGGTTTGATGAATGAGTAGAGGTGACTGGAGATGAGGAGGAAACCACTATGGGTACAGTAGTATCAAGGATAGTGAAGAAGTGTGTTTTTGGTGATCGTGTTAGGGGAGGAGGAGATGTAGGAGTGATGTTGATGGCAAGAGAAAAAGACGATTATTTGTTGGTCATAGTGAGAGAAGTGGTAGAGAGTTCTGAAGGAAAAATTAAAGTGATGCAGAGGGAGACAATGGTTTAGAACTGCTGGTCTGAAAAGTCGGATGATGTGGCAGTTGAATTAATTTTGCTATCCTTTTTCTTTGAACAAGCATGCGAAAAACACATTACTACTAACTTGTGGTGCAGGAACCAGGTTCCTGACCTATTTTTGTAAAAAGGTTTTTGTAGCTCTCCTCCGAAGTTAAAAATTGTACCTTTAGCTTGTATGATCATTATGTGTGTTTACCTGCAACGGTATAGATGTGAGTTAGGCCTAGTCAAAAACACTTTAGCCAATTTTACCTTAGTGTGACTATCATAGTCATGTCAGCAGAACCAGGTTCTCAAGTAGGTTTAAGTGATCCTAGTGCTATCTTGTTTCTCAAAGTGTTCCCTGCTCAGACATTTGGTAAAGATATCTGCAATTTAATCTTCTGTACAACACAATCTTATGCAAATAAGACCCTTTTCCACATTGTCCCTGGGAAAATGGTGTCTGACATCAATGTGCTTGGTTTTCTCGTGTTGAACTGGGTTCTTTGTCATGTTGAGTGGTGTTGACACATAGAAGCGGTACACAATCAATGTATACACCAAAATCTTTCAATTTTTGCTTGATTCACAATAAATGAGCACATCACGAGGCAGCTACAACATATTTTGAAGGATAGTACAAAACTAGGTTCTGTGTGCCCTTAAAATATCTCAGAATTCTCTTAGCAGCCTTCAGATGAGATTTCTTAGAATTTTATTGGAACCTTGCACATAATCTTACACCAAATACAATATCTGATCTGCTGGCAGTAAAGTAGAGTAGAGATCCAATGATTCCCATGTTGCCATATCAATCTTTTTCAAGAGTTTTTTGATGCATTTCTAACTGATACACGTTCCCTTTATGGACTGCTTCACTTGAAGACCCAGGAACACATTTAGTTCCCCCTTTGTACTCATTTCAAACTCACTTCCCATGAGTTTAGCAAATTCTTCACATAATGAGTTAGTTGTAGCTCCAAATATGATGTCATCCACATAAATCTGATCAATGAGCAAGTTCCTTCCATGTTTCTTCAAAGACAATGTATTGTCAATCTTTCCTCTTGTGAATCCATTTTCCAAGAGAAACTTAGATAGTCTCTCGTACCAAGTTCTATGGACCTGCTTCAATACGTACAGTGCTTTATCCAATTTGAATACATGTTCAGGATGCACATGACGTTCAAAAACCTGGAGGTTACTTGATATAGACTTCTTCCTTGAGAAAACCATTCAGGAAGGCACTCTTCACATCTATTTGGAATAAGGTGAATTCCATATGTGAAGCAAAGGTAATGTAGATCCTAATAGCTTCCATGCGAGCTACTGGCCAAAAAGTCTCATCATAATCGATCCCTTCCTCCTGATTGAATCCTTGGACAAGAAGCCCTGTTTTGTTCCTTGTAGTATTTCCATGTTCATCCAGCTCATTCCTGAATACCCACCTGGTCCCTATGATGGTTCTGTCTGAGGGTCTAGTTATCAGGTGGCATACCTTGTTTCTTTCAAATTGATGCAGTTCCTCTTACATTTCAGTAATCCAGTCTGCATCCTACAAGGCCTCCTTGATATTTTGGGTTCTATTTGGGATAAAAATGCTGAGAAAGCTAGGAAATTTCTGGTTTTTTTATCTTGTCTGAACTCCAGAATCAAATGGGTGATTATATTATCAAGTGAATGGGAGCTTTTGTGTTTCCAATTTAGGACTGAAGTTTGATTGGTAGAGAAACTAGGTAAGTTAAATATATTTCCCTACACTCCTTGTTCTGTTAGTTGGGGAGTGCCTTGCACCGCATCTCCAACTCTTTCTTCTGCTTCAGGGGTAGTAATTGAAGTACCAGGTTCATCTTGAGAAGTGGAAGAGGATGTTGCATTATCTCTCACCAGTATCCTTCATCTTACTCATCAAATCATCCTTCCCATTTGAAACCCCAAATATTTCCTAGGGACCAAAAATGGTTCATTATCTTGATCATCACTGCTTCCTCCCTTTTTAGAGGATGATGTCTCGTTGAATAGCACATGAACACTTCCTTCCACACAGTGTACCATTTTTTTTTGTAAACTTTGTGGGCTTTGCTTTGAGAGGAATATCCCAAAAAGATTCTTTTATCAATCTTGGCATCAAATTTACTAGGCTGATCATTTCCATTGTTGAGAACATAGCATTTGTACCCAAATGTTCTTAGGTGAGTCAGCTTGGGTTTCCTTCCAGTCAGCAACTCATAAGGGTTTTGTTCAGGAGAGGTCTGATCATGCACCTCTTTTCACTCCTGCTCAGTATTCCCATAGGAATTGTATGCTCCGTGTTCTTTGAACTTTGAATTTGACAGACCATTGACCAGGTCCTTCTTCATCAATATATCCAGAAGTGAGAAAATTGTATCTCCCAATCCTTTATGCTATGTCTTCGAATCATTATCAACTACATTCAAGCAGCTCATATCACCAGCTTAGACACGAACTTCTACTTTGTTTTCTTCCCCATACCTATAATGTACCACTTCTTTCCATTTTCCAAAAAGTACAGCCCTTCCTTGCAGGGCTTTCAGTGAGAGAAATTCCACGGTTTTTCTAGTCATGTGCTTTGAGCATCCACTGTCCATGATCCATTGTAGTCTACTTCTTTCCACCATTCCCTGCACATCTAAATTATTGGTTAGATTTAGGAACCCAAACTAGTTTGGGTACCTTGTTATGATAGAGTAGATTTATAAGGGCTTTTCTAGTCCATGCAATCAACATTGGTTTCTTGATAGTGGTAACTGGTCCCATGTTAGTAGTTACTTTTCAGTAAGCACTTTGTTTTTTTGAACAGATTGAGCCCTGACCTGGCAATTTTCTTTGAAGTGCCCATTGTTTCCACAGTGGGTACACAGCTAGTTATTAGAAACTGTGACGTACTTGTTATGAGGGTTGTAAGGAGTTTTCTCCTTTTGGAACCCGATTCCCTGCCTGTTTCCACTATTGTTAAAGTACATGGCAGTGACAGTATCTGAGTACCAGGTCCACTTGAGAGATTTCTGAAGATCACTTTTTACTCTCTTTAATTCAGCTTGAAGCTGCCTATTTTTCTCGAGTTCACCACATATCCTAGTTCTAGCTGCTTTCAACTCATTTTCAAACCTAATGTGTTCCTAACTGACTATCTACTTTCTTTTTCCCGAATTTTCAGGTTTTAACTTAGTCTAATGTTTCACTATTGTTTCCCTTAGGTCTGTAGTTTCTGCCAATAGATCGTTCTTTTCTTTTCTAAAAATATCAATGGTTTTCTTATGGTCAGTAACTACAGCCACTAAGTCGTCTCTAGTTTGTTCAGATTCTTCTAATTCTAAGGTCAAAGAATCCCTATCCTCCACAACACTATGAAAGGCATTGATTAATAAATTAGTTAAAACCATGAGTTTTCTTGGAGAGTAGAATTTTAGATTTCTCTGAACATTCCTGAAATTTACCTTTTTGTTGTGATCGTCTTCATCATCATCTGATTGAGCCATTAAAGCAAAAGTTGAGTCATATTCATTTTCCTTGCCTTCATGGAGCTGTCACCAGCATCAGTTTTATCTTCAGACTCACCAAACGCAAAAGCCTATTTCACCACATTGTCAGCTGATCTTTTTCTCTTGAAGTTCTTGGAGAATTCTTGCTTCAAAAGAGGACAACTTTTCATGAAGTGTCCAGCCTTTCCACACTTGTAACAAAGATCATTGTTCTTTGATCTGTTAGAGCTGACCCTTTTTAGCACTTTTCCATTTCTTCTACCATCTTCTGAAACCTTTTGGTTAAGTAAGCCATATCACTGTCTTCCTCACTCGAATCATTGTTATCAGCTTTGAGTACCCAGTACTTTTCCTTCTTTGGTTTTATCCTTTCAAGAGTTGGTGGAGTAGCCATGAGGATCCTTCCTAGGTGTTAGCCTGATAGGAAGAAACTACTCTAATACCACTTGTTAGGAACTGTGCGTCCACCAGAGTGTATAGAGAATCGGGTTCTCTATATGTTTCCTCTAAAAATATTGATGAACCAAACTGTATAGCGATTTAGTCCTATATCAGTTTGGTACACTGCTAAGTTTGCGTGAAACCACCAAATAGTAGAGTACCTAGTCCTTTATTGGGTTCTGCTGTGAATGCTAGTAAAGCTGAATGTAAATAAGGTGGAGGGTTTTTTACGTGGAAAAATCCCACACAAGGGGATAAAAAAACCACAACCTACACATGTAGGCTTTTAACTTAACTAACTTGCAATCTCCCTATTACAAGCCACTTTACAATAAACCTATTGCAAAGAATTCAACTAACTTGTGATGCTCTCATCACAAGCCACTCTATAACTATCCTAGTTACAAAGAATTTGACTAACTTGTGGTATTTCCAGCACAAGCCACTTTGTCACACTACGATTACAAAGATTTTGATTAACTTGTGATGTTTCCACCACAAGCCACTTTGTTACACTATGGTTACAAAGTCTTTGACTAACTTGTGATGTTTCCACCACAAGCCACTTTGTCACACTACGGTTACAAAGGCTTTTGCTTGTGACTCAACCTAGACACAACATAAACTCAGGGGGTTTACGGATTTACAAAGGATTCCTAAGCAATGCTTCTAAGAAATCCGGATAGGAGTTACAATGAAGAACACTTGCAGAGTAGGAATAAGCTCGTTGTTGGCATTGGTCACTACCGTCATCCCACCTTTCTTTGGTACACATTGGACCGGAGAGGTCCATGAGCTAACGGAGATCGGATAAACCACACCAGCATCAAGCCACTTGTTAACCTCTTTCTTTACCACTTCTTGCGTTGCCTCATTTAGTCTTCTTTGATGTTCAAGTGAAGGCCTTGCATCCTCCTCCAAGATGATTTTATGCATGCAAAACGTGGGGCTTATCCCCCGAATATCGACCAATGTCCATCCAATCGCCTTTTTGCGCTTTTGAAGAACCGCCAAGTGGCGTCAACCTGCATGTTAGTTATGCAGGAAGAAAGAATAACTGGAAGAGTTGAATTAGATCCTAAAAATTCATACTTGAGGTGTGGAGGAAGTGGCTTCAACTCCAACACCAGTGGCTCCTCAATCGATTGCTTTGTTGGTGGAGTTTTGTGGTTTTTAAGATCCAAAGATAAATTTCTAGGCTCATATGAATATGAACCCATACCATGCAATGCATTCACACACTCCACTCTACCAGCATCATCATTGACATCCATGTTAAGATGCACGACCTCAATAAAATATTCAACATTTATCATGGAACTTGTGTCATCCACTATCACAGCTCTGACAATGTCCACAAATGAACACACCTCCGTGCTATTGGGTTGTCTCATTGATTTGAAAACATGGAATACCACTTTCTCATCTCCCACACGGAATGTAAACTCACCCTCTTCAACATCAACCAATGCCTTCCCCGTGGCTAGGAAAGGTCTCCCAAGAATGATTAGCACTTCAAAGTCCACCTCACAATCCAATATGACAAAGTCGAACGGCAATATGAATTTATCAACACAGACAAGAACATCATCAATTATGCCCAAGGGTCGCTTCATCGATCGATCCGCCATTTGAAGTCTCATTGAAGTTGTCCTAGGTTGTCTAATTCCCAAAGTCTTGAAAATCGAATAAGGCATCAAGTTAATGCTAGCTCCCAAGTCACAAAGGGCCTTGTCAAAATCCGCACTACCGATAGTGCAAGGGATAGTGAAAGCTCCGGGGCCTTCAAGTTTTGGGGCCATAGAATGCACTATAGAACTCATTTGATGTGTCATTTTAATTGTCTCACACTCCATCGACCTCTTCTTAGTTTCCAAATCCTTCATGAACTTTGCATACCCCAGCATTTGCTCAAGTGCCTCCACCAATGGCACATTGATAGTAAGACTCTTCATCATTTCAATGAACTTTTTGAATTGATTGTCACCTTTTTGCTTTGCCAACCATTGAGGGTAAGGTGGGGGCAGCCTAGGCAAGTGTGCCTTGGCCTTGGGAACCACCGGATCGGGCATATTAATAATGTGTTCCCTAGACGGGTTCATGACATCTTGAGTCTCTACCCCGGACTCATCATCAATATCAATCCGTACATCATTGGTCACATTCAGTTCAACCACATCTTCAACAGTCAACGGCACATTATCATCGTGCAACTCAACTTCATCATTCACAACTTGATTTTCATTCGAGGCATGCATATCACTGCCTCTTCCACTCCTTGTTGTAACCTTCATCACATGATTGTTACCTCCCTTCGGGTTCACCACCGTATCACTTGGTAGAGCACCCTTAGGTCGAGTATTTAATGTTTGAGATATTTGGCCAAGTTGCACCTCCAAATTCCGAATACAGGTATTATAAGAAGCTAATTGAGCATCGGAGTTTTGGTTCTTCTTTATCATTTGTTCGTACATCATTTCTATTCTCCCCATATCACTACCCGAAGAACTAGACCCTTGAGATTGAAAGGGAGGTGGATTAGTCGGTTGTTGGTACATGGGGGGCCTTTGAAAGCCTTGCCCCCGATTGCCTTGATTTCCGCTATTATTCCACCTTCCTTGATTATTGTTGTTGTTTCTCCAATTGTTATTATTCCCATTCCAATTGCCTTGATTGTTACCTTGGTTACCCCAATTGTTGTTTTAGTTGTTGTTGTTCCAACTGCCACCATTTTGTTGTTGGTTGTTATTGTTCCAATTACAGCCACCTTGTTGATTGCCCCAATTTCCTTGGGGACGCCATTGTTGATTCCCTTGATTTACTCTATTCCCTTGGTAATTATTGACATGTTGACATTCTTCGCTTTACTCATCATAGCACTCATTCGAATAACCACCACCATCATTGTTGTTGTCAAATTGCTCACAATTTCCTTAAGGTTGTTGTTGCCCTCTTTGCCTCCTTTTTAACATAGAAACATTTTCTATTGCATTAACTTGGCATGGGATTTGGACATGTTGCAATTGTGCCTTCGCCAATTGATTCATAGTTTTTGTGAGCTCGGCGATAGCTTGTCCATGATCATGCAATTCCTTATACAAATGGGTGACCGTGGGGTCACCTTGGTGCACATTTTCTCGACTTTGCCATGTCAAAGAGGTGTCGGCCATTTCATCAAGTACATCACATGCCTCTTGGTAAGAAAGTTTCATGAAGTTCCCTCCGGCTAATTGGTTCACAATGCACTGATTCGTTGTATTGATGCCTCGATAAAAAGTTTGTTGTATCATTGCCTCGGTCATGTCATTATTAGGGCACTCCTTCACCATTGTTCTATATCTTTCCTATATCTCATGCAAAGGTTCTGTTGGCTCTTGCTTAAAAGCTAGAATCTCATCCCGAAGAACCATCATATGACTTGGAAAAAAGAACTTGGCAATAAATTTGTCCACTAATTCATCCCATGTGGTGATAGAATGATCGGGAAGCCTTTCTAACCAATCCAACGCTTTACCACGGAGAGAGAATGGGAAAAGCCTCAATCTCAATGCATCCTTGGATACGTTTGTCTGCTTGATACCCCAGCATGTATCTACGAACCCTCCAAGTGCTTGTAAGCATTTTGGTCGGAGGCGCCTGTAAAATACCCTCTTTGCTCGATCAAGGTCAACATGAAATTTGTGATTTGAAAATTTCCCGCCCGGATTCGGGGAGGAATAATGGCACTCGTATATCCTTGATTCGGAAGGACTCTTGGAGCCACTCTTTGCGGTGGCGGAGGAGGTTCTTGAATATTCTCATTCGGATTAGCATTTGCAATGGCATTTCTACCTCTATGTGGAACTTGAGGTGCTGGGAGCTCATCTTGATCAAGATCTTCAACCTCCTCCCCCGCCAAGGCACTGCCAAGAGGGTCATTTCCATTAAGAGAAATTTGTACCTGATTGAGTGACATAAACAAAACTAGTGAACAAGAAGGAAAGAGAAGCAAATCACAAAACTAGCTACACAAATAGTCAACACCGTAAGCTCCCTGGCAACGGTGCCAAAAAGTTGATCGCTACCAAGTCGACACTATGCAATGATAGGAAGAGCGGGTCGTAACAGCTTTTACCCAAATAGTGGTTCAGGATCCAATTTCCACAGGGAGCTTGGAGTGGAGTTGTATTGTCTATCTAGCCTAGAGTTACATATGTGCTTCTAATTGTACTTCTAACATTTTTGGGGTTTCTGTATTTATCACTACTGTTATAAACTAATGATTAAGGCTAAATTAAGCTACAATAATAATGCTAAGTTGTATTTAATATAGAGAAAGGCACTAGGGTCGCGACACTACCTAGGTGGCTAGTCATCGGGTAGAAGTTACTAAGGGGAGATTGATATATTTGGGGCTTATGCTATAACCATTTCACATTTGTACCCATTCTCACACCTCTTGGTAGAGAGAACGATTTTTCCCAATTGGCTCTCTCAAGACCAATTGGGTAGGCCAATTAGACCAAGCAACTAGGGTTCAAGTAGGGTAATTACTCTCTCGAGGTTTAACCCGTTAATTGGGACTACCATTTCTTATGGGTCCATCCCAATTCCTTGTTGGGTCAATTTTAGGGCCATAGACTCTCTTTCTAAAAAAGAGTTAGACCCACTAAGCATGAATCGGTGTTTGCAACCACAAATTCGAAATTAAAACACAAAATTAACCCAAATAACAAACACCCAATCTCAATCTCACCCTAGATGGCAACACCCATCAACTACCCACACTAGGGTTGAGCCACAACCCTAGCTAATGGGTTTAGCTAGACATAATTAAAGAAGAAACAGAAGAAATAGATGAGGAACTAAACATAGTAATTAATTACTAAGTAGAATCTACAATAATAAAGAGCAAAAGTGCCAACAATGGCTAAACAAGGCGTTCTCACAAGCTCAGCAGCTTCAGAAAAACAAAAATTAACCTAAAAATGATAAAATATTCTATTTATAATGGCTGGAAAAACTAGACAAAAATACCCCTGCGGGATCAGCGCGGACTGCACAAAAAGGTAGCGTGGCCACGTTGGCTCTTAAACTCATAATTTTTAACTCTCTGAAGTTGAGGACCGCGGACCGTACAAAAGTGCAATGCGGCAGCAGTGGAAGTTGGCGCATCCGCATATAATGTAGCGCGGAGCGCACTACTTGACTTGGCTCAGGAATCAGCTCTCTGAATTTCGTTAGCGCGGACCGCGCAAAAAGGTAGCGCAGCCGCGTTGACTCTAGTCTCCAAACTTCCAGTCTCTGAATCTCCTCTGTGTGGACTATGCAAAAGTGTAGTGCGGCCGTGTGGCTTGCAGCTTGATAATATCAGGTTTCTGAATCTCCTAGCGCGGCCGCGTGCACTTTTGTGCTGTCCGCACTAGGTTCTTTATTTCCTTCACTTCACTTGGTCTTTGATACTTGAGCAGTTTTCACTCCATTTTGAGCTGATCTTCGACATTTCGTCACTTTGTCGCTCAAAACTGCAATCAAGAACAACCTGTGAGCATTTTGGAACTATGCGTGTTAAAATCCTACTTATCACACATGCGCATCCTCGACCTCTACCTCGGCCCTGACCTCCGATGGCTGCAGCAAAGGGCGCGGGTGCCTGATCACCTCAGGTAGTACGTATCCTCACCATCTTTGAGAGAGTAGAAGACCGAGGTTTAGGATTGTGAAGGTCAAAATATCGCACGACAGGGAAATCAAATGAAGTGGAATTTTCCTAATGGTTACATAGCCTCTCGCAGATAAGTACAGATGTCTCTGTATCGATCCACAAGACTCTAATAAACCGGAATGTGATTTGTGGCTCCTATGAACCTAGAGCTATGATACCAACTTGTCACGACCCCAGTTTGCCCTCCGTGAACATGTCATGACGGCACCTAGTCCCTATGACTAGGTAAGCCTAACAATGCGGAAGATAGCCATAATTGCAGTAGAATAATTAAAACGACACTAGTAAAATAAATAGTATTTAGGGGTGCCGCTTGGCACATACAATAACAGCTCTCGAAGCTAACAAAATTCCCAAAACCCAGAATCTCACAAATCACTAGCTAATGGATACATAAGAGGCTCTGAATCAAGAATGTCTATACAAAAGGAAAAAAAATACTGAAAGAACTATACTTATTACAGAAGATAGAAAGTGACTCTTCGGTCTGCGTACGTAGAAGATATACCTCGAAGTCTCTATAGAAACGCCTCCTTCCAAGGCTGACAGAATTGAATGGGAGTACCTATATCTGCACACAAAAAAATATGCAGAAGAGTAGCATGAGCACACCACGGTGGTGCCCAGTAAGTATCAAGACTAACCTCGGTAGAGTAGTGATGAGGAACAGTCAAGGCACCTACTGGTCAAATAAATAATATAATCATAGGAATAATGAAACAGATATATAAATATGTAAAGTCTGCATGAATGACTAAAAATGTTACAATTCATAATAAGGAAAAAAGGACAACAAGTAACAATGAGAATATAATAAATGATGATACGAAATTACGGCATAATCACAATCCAAATCCTAAGGTCACAACACAGCAAGGGGAAAACAAGTCAATAACTCATACCCTACAATAATGTTCACATAAGGTCATATTCAACTCTTCCCAAAATTTTACCAAAAATCTCTGACAAACCATAACTCACAAAACACCCAGCATCTGAAATCTAACACTTGGCATCCTGTGCCCCATCAATCTCACGGTCGATGCTGACAACTAACTGGCTAACTAGGACCACTCTCACATATATAATGGATGAACGAGGGCGTATCCCCACCCTTAGCAAAATCGGAAGGAATTCACCTCTAATGGGGTGTCCAACTACGTATATACTTGTGCAAGTGTTTTTAACAAGAATTCTACCAACTGGTAAGAATGAAAAGGAGAACGGACCGCACGTACTATATTTCCTCACAAATTACCAGTGGTAAACCTCATACAGGTAAACAACCCACAACCACAATATTAAACAAATAGGAATTCCTTCACAGGCTGTCACAATTCTTTACTATCAACCCCTGACATAGCCCACCTTATTAGGCCACGCGTGCAAATAATAATATAATAGGCACCACCTTATTTTTCCACACGTGCATCACAATATTCCCACCTTATTCTGCTACATGCGCAGCCCACATATAAGCATATAACATATCCCGCCTTATCACTCCGCATGTGCAAAACATCAATAGCAACAATTGTACGACAAAGACCTCGTGCAACCCTTCAATAACAACCGCACATCAGAGACCTCGTGCATCACAGTACCAACAGTCGCACGGTAGAAACCTCATGCATCATAGTACTAA
This sequence comes from Nicotiana glauca, assembly GCA_026770625.1. NCBI lineage: Eukaryota > Viridiplantae > Streptophyta > Magnoliopsida > Solanales > Solanaceae > Nicotiana > Nicotiana glauca. Next base: position 55,051 of record MU701156.1, on the reverse strand, counting down.
CAGCCGCACGGCAGAAACCTCGTGCATCATAGTATCAATAACCGCACGACAGAAACCTCGTGCATCACAGTCTCAGGTACCACACAACAAATGACAATATATACAGGAATAAAGCAAGAGAATCAACTCAGGTATTTCCATTCCCCAAAAGACGGTAAGACTAACTCATAAGGAATAACCGTAACAGAGAAATACCAAGCGCAATAAGAACAACTCAACAAGGGAGAAATAATACGAAACAACGATTCTATAATACTCAGTTCAACAACAAGGAAGTTAACATGAATCAAATAATTACAATTAAGGAAATATCAACTAAACATAGGATGTCTAACTCCTTTCCAATTAAGACCAATTAATTACACGAGAGATAATAATAATGCTTTCCAGATAAAGACAAGTAGTTAGGAATGATAATGTGACTAGAAAAGGGTAAATGTCTATAGTTAAATAAGTAAAAGTCAATTAGGCAACTAGAATAACCAAAAAAAGGGGCAGATGAATTCCAAGTAAGTCATGTAGAGGTGGAACTAATAACAGGGAACTCAATCATATCAAGAACGACTTCATATTCGGTGATTACAAGGATCTAATAGCCTAAAAGGGGCAATTTTCCACAAATAAATCCGAGCACACACTCGTCACCTCGCGTACACGGAATACAATCAACAAAGAAGACTCAAATCCTAAGGGGAAGTCCCCCCCCCCCACAAGGTTAGGCAAGATACTTACCTCGAACCGGCTAAAATCAACTAGCAACCATGTTCTTGCCACAAGTACTCGACTCTAAATGGCCCAAATCCATTCAATTAAATTACACATTGTAAATAACATCTCAACCAATTGATTCTACTATTTAATTCAAAACTAAAGCATGAAATTAGGCAAAATGACCAAAACATCCCTCAACTTTTACATTTACATCTCGGAATCGGATAAACTTTTATATTTTCAAAACCCTCGTACTCTCACGAGTCTAACCATACAAAAATCTCCCAAATCGGAGTTCAAACGCCCACTCAAAACTCAATAATTTGGTCTATAAAGTTTTGCCCAATTTTCATTCAAAATTCGAAATTAAAGGATGAAATTAAGAGGAGATTCATGGAAATTAGTCTAAGTCGAGTGAGAAACACTTACCCAAGTTGCCCAGGTAAAAGTCCCTCCAAAAATCGTGATCTCCCGAGATCCCAAGTCAAAAATATGAAAAATGGTATAAACCCTCGATTTGAAAAACTTATATTCTACCCAGGTATGTAAAGCATCGCGATCGCAGAAGAGATGCGATCACGATGGAGGAAATAGTCACCGCCCAAAAAATGTGCTACGCGATCATGGAAGGTCATATGCGATCACGTTGTGAAGGAATTTCTAATACTCAAGGCTACCCTTCGCTATCGTGAAGAGGAAGATACGATCGCGTTCAAGGAGGAATTTGTTGCCCAAACGAAAGAACTATGCGAACGCAGATATAGAAGTGTGAACGCGAAGAAGGAGCACACAGACTATCGTGATCGCAGACCTAATCATGCGAACGCGATGAACAATTTATACCTCCTCCAAAATTACTCTACGCGATCGCAGAGGAGCAGACGCGAACGCATAGAAGAAACCGAGCTGACATATAACAACAGTTCAAAATAGGAGAAAAAAATGACCCATTGAGCATCCGAAACACACCCGAGGCCCCCGGGACCTCAACCAAAAGCACCAACAACACCTACTACCTCATTCAAACTAGCACCAATCTCTAAACCACCTAAAACAACATCGAAAACTCGAATAAATCAAGGATTTAAGCCTAAGAACTCTAATTTCCCTCAAAATACGATTTCCATCAAAAACCTAACCGAACCACGTCCGAATGACCCAAAATTTTACACACACATCCAAAATGACATAACGGAGCTACTGCAGCTTCCAGAATTCCATTCCAACCCTCGAATCAAAAACTCACTATCGGACCGGAAACTTCAAAAATTCAAACTTCGGCATTTCAAGCCTAAATTAGCTAAGGACCTTCAAAATACATTCCGAACATGCTCCCAACCCCGAAATCACCTAACGAAGATAACAGAACCATCTGATTTCCATTCCAAGTCTGTCTTCATACTATTCCGACTGCGGAAAACTTTCCAACACTTAAGTTCTCATTTAGGGACTGAGTGTCCCAAAACTCTCCAAAACTCTCCAAAGCTCAAAACTGAACATCCCGACAAACCAAAATAGCAAAAAAGAGCTTAGGGGAAGCAGTTAATAAGGGATCGGGGTATTAATTCTTAAGACAACCTGTCGGGTCATCACAATACTGGGATTGCTTCCACTGCATATAATAATCCATCAATTGGTATCCGAGCCCACTCACATATAATTAGATAACTAGGTTTTTCATGAAACAAGAATTTCATTTTTATCTGCATTTTTGAATTACATGTATATGTTATTTTTTGAAAAACTGCACTGCTATTTTTTGAATTAACTGTGCAAAATTTTTGGATTATTCGTGTAATCATGATATATCTGTTTTTTATTGATATTTGATTGAGATGATCTGAATTTTTTGGGTAAACCTTAGAAAAAATGCAAAACCCAATTTTGACCAAATTGCTGGTGTTTTCGAAGGTCAACGAACTTGACGGACTCCGATTGAGATAAAATTTGGTGGGTCCATCGAAAATGACATGGTGAAAAAAATTCACTGCTTTAAGTGAATCATTGTGGTTTTAGGCGTTGTGAGGTCGTTTGGACTGTATTTTAGACATTGTTCTATTTTCTAAAAATTATTTCTTAATAATTTTATTTCATTTTTAATTCAATGGTGGTGGGGTGCTCCCCATTGTAACGACCCGTCCGATCGTTTTGAGCCCTAGCCCGTCGTTCGGTAGTCTGAGGCCATAAGCAGCTTCATTTCAGGTATTGTGACTTTTTCGCATGGTCGGAATTTAAATTCAGGAAGATCGGAGTTAAATTTAAAGGAAAATTATCCTTTGAGAAGCTTAAAGTTGAAAGAATAAACTAGGATTGGATTTTTGAGTAAACAACCTCAGAATCAGGATCTGAAAGTTCCAGCATTTTCGTATAATGATTTCAGACTTGGGCGTATGCCCAGATTGGGTTTTGGATAACCCGGGAGCGTTTTGGCACCTATTATGGAAGTTAGCATTTTAGAAGGAATTTCTTAAGTTTGGCTTGAAGTGCATTTTAGTGTTATCGATGTACATTTGGGATTTCGAGTCTGGAAATAGCTCCGTATGGTGATTCTGGAGTTGGGAGCGCAATCGAAAGTGAATTCGGAGGTCCGTAGGTCATTTTGAAGCCATTTGGCTAAA
>MU701156.1:29177-51574 GCA_026770625.1 Nicotiana glauca | reverse complement strand
GTAATGTCAAATATGATTTGTGTGCAAAATTTGAGGTCAATCGGATGTGATTTGATAGGTCTAAACATCGAAAATAGAAGTTCGAAATTTCAAAGTTCATTAAGCTTGAATTGGGGTGTAATTCATGGTTTTAGCGTTGTTTGTTATGATTAGAGGCCTTGAGCAAGTCCGTAATGTGTTTTGGGACTTGTTGGTATGATTGGTTGGGGTCCCGGGGGCCTCGGGTGGATTCCTGGTGGTTAACGGATCGAAATTGAAATTTGGAAGAGAGCTGAAGGCATCTGGTTGCTAGTATTTTCGCTTCTGTGGTTGGTTGACCGCAGAAGCGGCACCGCAGAACCGAACAGGGAGTCGCAGATGCGGTTTTTGGTCCAAAGCTAGAGGACCACAAATGCGGTCTAAATTTCGCAGAAGCAAAACCGCATCTTTGGAAGGGGCATCGCAGAACCGGAAGAGGGCATGCTGGAGATGACCGCAGGTGCGGTCAAAGTTCTGCAGAAGCGGGACCGTATCTACGGAGAGCGGATCGCAGAAGCAAAAATGGGGAGGTTCAGTGGTAGCCGCAGAAGCTGCTTGTTTTTTCGCTAAAGCGGAACCGCATAAGCGGTTATCCTTCCGCAGGAGCGGAAGCAACTGGGGCAGTGTAATGTTTTAAGTTCGGGGTTGAGCTCATTTCAACCACTTTTTTCTTCCATTGGAGTCGATGGGGAGCACCTTGGGGATGCCATTTTCGTCACTTGTCATGAGGTAAGTAATTTATGCTAGCTTTGAGTTAAATACAAGGTTTATACATGGATTTAGGCATGGAAATTATTATAAAAATTGGGGTTTTGGTGGAAAACCTAGAAAATCATATTCTTGGAATTTAGCCACGATTTTGAGTATGGAATAAAGAGAAAAGTATATATTTGAGTTCCTAAGATCATGGGTAAACTTTATCTTAGAAAAGTTTCGGATTCCAGGCACGTGGGCCCGAGGGCATTTTGGTCAACTTTCCAATCGGGGTTAGAAATTTCGATAAATTAGTTTGTAACGAATGTTTGAGCATATATTAATGGATTTGCGTAACCATTGGCTAGTCTTGGAGCGTGGTGCATCAATTGGAGCCTTCGGAAGAATGTAAAATGCCGGTTGTGGATCTTCAGAGCGAGGTGAGTCTCCTTTCTAATCTTGTGAGAGGGAATTTACCCCATAGATGAAGTAATTGATTATGTGCTCCTATTTGTGGGGGCTACGTATGCACGAGGTGACGAGAGTCCGTGCGTAGCTACTATTATTCTATTGTCCGGGTAGTTAGGACCCAAAAGCATGTTATACTTGGATTACTGTGAACCCATTGATAATTTAAATTATTTAAATCACCTTGAATTGGTAAAGGAATTTAAAAAGAGATTTAATATTAAATTCTCCCTGAAATGTTAAAAAGAGAAAATTTTCTATTTGGTTGATTATCCCCGATAAGCTCTTGATTTCCTACTTGAGCATGTATTTTATATGTGCCTGCGACGCATGGATAATTTGCGAGCAGGATATGTGTTTATTTATGGAACGAGACGAACTCCTCGGTAAAAATAGATGCATCTATGGTTCATGCCGCTCGACTCTCGGCAGTGCACAATTTATATTCTTGTTGGAGCGGGCCATCGACCTCAGCATGATTTGTGCATGTTTATCTGTTACTTGAAAATTTTAAACATGGAATTGGCCCTAAATGGCTTGATATAAACTGATAAGATGTTAAAGAACAGACTGTAGAAGTCCTTGATTTATTGATGAAGGTGTTTACCTATTTTCTGGCTTCACGATCAGAACTTCTTTACAAATCCATGATTATCCTCACACTTATAGAATATTGCTAATTGACCTCTAGTGAGTGTCGGAGTTGGCCATCTCGTCTCTACCCCTTCGGGATTAGGCGGGATACTCACTGAGTACACGTTGATTACGTACTCATACTACACTTCTGTGCATTTTTGTTGCACAGGTATATATACCCCTAGCAGCCTATTGGGCATAGCAACACGGTCGACTCTGGGACTAGGTGAGCTGCAATGTTCGTGATGACCCTCAGCCAGTATAGTTCCCTCTAGTATTTTCCTATTATTGTTTCCTTGTCCATTGTATTTCGGACATATGTTGTACTTTATGTTCCATATCGATAGTTGCTCATGCACTTGTGACACCGGGTTCTGGGATGGTTTGAAGTATTGTATTAATTGCTTAACTTTTAAATTTGATTTGAAACTATATTCTCTAAAATTTCTAAATAATTAAGGAAAAATCCTGGATTTCAAAAGTGTTAAAACGAGATTTAATTCAGTATTTGAGTTGGTTGGACTGACAGCTGTGTCCGGCGCCACCACGACCCTTAGTGGATTTTAGGTCGTGACAACATGGTATCAGAGCACTAGGTTCCCGTCGGTCTCACGAGTCATGAGCAAGTCTAATAGAGTCTCGCAGATCGGTACGGAGACGTCTGTACTTATCCTCGGGAGGCTGCAGGACTATTAGGAGTACTTCCCTTCTTGTTTACTTTTTGTGCGATTCGATTCCTTTGAGTCTTATGCCTTTGATTTATTCCTACTCAATCTTACGCGAGCGCTAGTTATAAATTGAAAATTGAAGGATTGTAATGGCACTACAAATGTGGTGCGGGATGATTTTCTCGGTATAGTTGATTGGACTATTATAGTCACACTTTGGAGGGATATTCTATTATTTCAGCTCAGTAACAGAACTTCTAAGAGCCTTGAGGCTAGGCACATGTTGCCATAATGCTTATTAGCGATTATTCCGCAGTGTTGTTGTGATGGTAGGATGGTTGCCCACGTGTAGGGGCAGTGAATGAATTGAAGGGAGATTTACTCAGTGTGTAATCAAAGGGATTCAGTATATTATTCCCGATAGGGGAAAAGGCAATCGGATTAAGAATGGTCGGGTGTGGGCTGGTGGAAGTAATGAGGCTTGGTATTTGAAAGAGTGGTTGAGCTTTCTTTTATGAGAGGGTGTCATGGTCCTGATTGAATGTACTAAGTTGTTGGTGTTATAATCTGCTACAATTCGCCTTTATGGCAGGATATTGTGAAATAATATTGGAGGTACAGCTGTCAGATATCGCATGATGCGGTGGTTTAAGATCGAATCAGAATTTCCNCAGGCGGTGTTTAAAATTTCTAGAAGGCCAAGTATGAGAAACAAGGTCGAGTGACCGATTAAGGAGATGAGTTCCGCCAAAGTGGGAGAATGGCGAGGGTTGCATATGGGCTTAGTAGTAGGATGACTACGCGCCTTAAAGAGAGTTTGGGTCGAATTGGGGATTTTAATGAATGGTGATTGAAGTCTGTAGGTATGATGTGAAGTATGGGCTATTATGCGGCAGAAGATTGTTATGGCGGAAAGGAGCTGCTTGAAATGGAGGAGGGTGCAGCATAACCCTGAATTTGGAAGGATGTTGCCACGTATTTAATTGATGTCCGCGAGAGGTGAATGGACTTATGCAACTGGAAGGTGAGCTCGGACTCAGGATGGGCTATTGGTGTCATAGTGAATGTACCCCGTACAGCGGCGTGGGAAGATGTCGGGAGGTGATTCCCCTAGGTAGTTTATTCCCCATGAGTAGATTAGCGGTCACTTGATTGGAGAAGCTTCTGCAAGGAATTATATTGGTTGTTCAACAAAAAAATCGGTCGTGCGAATGTGGATGATGACTCAGAATATGAAAGATGAGGATTTACAGGAAGATCCCGAGAGATTTTGATAATTGGTGGTGCGAGGTTAAGTCAATAAGAGGTAAAAAGGTCGGGCGAACTCAAGAATGGTAAAATGATGGCTTCAAGCTAAGTGGGAGAGTCCCATCGCTTATGATTGGGCTGTATGATTAACTACTTGCGTGATTTCTAGTTATTAGCATATTTATGGGTTTATTCAGCTACGAGAAAAGACCATAAGTAGTAAATTGAGCGAAGGAATTATTAAGGATGTGCTATGGTTAGCCTTATGGGCTCATGTTTGAACTTGGGAAAAGATTTAAGATTTATGCCTTGTATAGAAATAGGTTAAAAGGGGAGTGACTCGGCCAGGTGATTCATTGAGAGGATATTAATGTGCTAGAAGATTCAGGGAGCTGATTATATTCGGGATCAAGTCAGAGCGGGTGGCTCGCAGTAATGTTCCTAGTGAATTCAAGAGGTAAAGTGTGGTGCCTAATGATGTCAAGATTGTAGGTACAATTAAGAATCAAGCTTCGTAGTAGTTTATGAGAAGAGGCACAGAATGTTCCGGGATGTTTGACTGACGGTGTAGCATTTGGGTGTTATGAATTAGTTCGTGGGAATTGAGACAACCTGGTCTCGTGATTCAAGGACACTCGGGGTGAGTATAGATGGAGTATGTTATATGTGGAATGGAGTTAGTCTTATTTTTAAGGCAAGCAAGGAGGAATTGGAAGAAGGTAAATTGATTAGCCATAGTTGAATTGGCATATTGGGGCTAGTGATCAGTTCGGTCTGCGAGATCAAGTTATGTGTATGATTTGTGGAGGTACGTGTGAGGCCTGTCGGCCACCGTGATTGATGATTTATCAGGGGCATTCTTTGGTTATGGCTTGTTAAGTGAAGCGGATTTCGGAAGGGCTATGGTGGCTTGGACCACTACTTGCAGATTTGCATATTCTATAGTTATGGGAAATTACCGGTGTATTGCTATGATTCTCCTGAAGTGAGTTAAGTGCAAGGTTCTTATATGATAAAATGTGAAAATATTAATGAATTCGGAGTTATGATGAAAATCGTATTCTATCGTATGTTGGCACGTTGGGTGCAGTGAGTAGCATGGAAATACGAAGTGAGGATCAAGGTTGCAGTTCAGTGTTGACAAGGATGTCACGGGCTCGGATGAGCAAGGAAAAGGTTGAATGATTAGAGTAAATTGGTATTGTCCTCCGCGTCACCTGAGATCGATGTGTTGTGGAAGAGGTTTGCATCCTGGTTAAGGATCTGGATCGCTTTTCAGCATTAGTACGTCCGATGGTTTAGATGTGCGGACCCGTTATTTATTTCAGAAGATTATGGGAGCGTGTCCCATAGGAAGATTTCATAAATGTGGCACGACGCCACTTGATTGATTAAAGATATAAACCAAGTATGAAAATTTGTGATGATATCGTTAAATTGAGAATGGATGCCTGGAGGGCTCTCGGATTCTGAGTTGTGGATTGTACTCCGGTTATGATGGTTGTCTTGTATGTTCGAGAGGTGGGGAATTAGTATGGACCTTTGAAAGGTCATTGGCTTAATTTGATATGATCAGGATCGACTTGAGGTCGGTGGATGGATTTAAATGTGAATTTGGGCTTTATAGCAGGCCAGCTGGGTTCATTTCAGTAATGCGCTCCTTATGGAGTAGTGAGGGTGTCATCTCGTTGTCAGATATTTCATAAAGTGATACATTGCGCCGTGTGAGTTTTGAGACGGCCTGAGAAATTGTGTATGTGTTGAGGTTCCGCGTTGCGATGATGTTAGGTGAGCAGGATGGCTCTTGAGATTTAGAACTTTATCGCACCTCAGTTGTGCTTGAGTTTTGTAGCCTATAGCACTATGTGTTTTCTCACGAATGGTATTATGCACTTAGCGTGCTTACGATCAAAATTCGATATTTTTATTGTAATGAGAAGATTTAGCTCGAAGTGCAATCTACTTATGTGAGATCTATGTTTGGATCAGGTGGCACGCTGCCATGGGTATGTTATTTAGATTGGGTGGCACGCCACCATGGGTATGTTATTTGGATCAGGTTGCGCGTCGCAATAGTGTGATGATGAGTGTAGTTTTCTATATGCTAATTTGGTATGTCCTGCTTCCTATTTTCTGAGGAAAGTCCGTAGTAGTGCGAGAGTTAGGTAATTCCTTCCAGAGTTCAATTTTCGTTGGTGTTGTGTTCGGATTGGTGGCCTATTGGCACATTGTGGCGTCATATGAGACTTGTGATCGCATTCGGGGTGGCTTATTGCCTGAGTAGTTCATATTGAGTAAGATGAGATTGTGGGATTTAGGATCAGTGCAATCTGATTATATAAAGTATATTATGGACCGAAGATCGTTATTTGGTTCAGAATGTGGTAATGTTTCTTGTCAGAAGTATAGAATCGATGATTGGTTGACTCGGCAGTTGATTATGAATTTCGGCATCTCATCCGTCGTGGCGGTATTGTAATAGTTAGAGTAAGACCTATGTAGGTCGCGAGGTACAATAGGAGCATCAGATTCGTGGAATTTCGATTAATTCGAACAGAAATGTTATTGTGGTCTTATGAGTAAGGTGATGCAAAGTGTGAATTCAGCAGAGTTATGCAGTCATGATTGAGTACAGCATATAGTGTTTGATACGGTGATCGTATGTTGGAAACAGGCCTCGCATAGAATTCCGGATGTTGGAATTGGGCTCTAAGGCTTAATTGCTTGAATAAAAGCGAGTATCTTCAAAACTTATCGAGCTAATGTGCTCAACTGAGTTTTGATAGCACAGGAAGGCTCTTGAGGTGCTAAACGGTAATTTTAGACTACTCCAGTGTAGTTCTCAGCACGTTCAAGGACGAACGTATGTTTAAGTAGGAGAGAATGTAACGACCCGACTGGTCATTTTGAGCCATAGCGCGTCGTTCAACAGTCTGAGGCCATGAGCAGCTTCATTTCAGGTATTGTGACTTGTTCGCATGGTCAGAATTGAAATTCAGGAAGATCAGAGTTAAATTTAAACGAAAATTCTCCTTTGAGAAGCTTAAAGTTGAAAGAATGAACTAGGATTGGATTTTTGAGCAAAACGACCTCGGAATCAGGATCTAAAGGTTCCAGCAGGTTCGTATGATGAATTCGGACTTGGGCGTATGCCCGGATTGGGTTTTAGATAACCCGGGAGCGTTTTGGCGCCTATTGTGGAAGTTAGCATTTTAGAAGGATTTTATTAAGTTTGGCTTGAAGTAAATTTCAGTGTTATCGATGTCCGTTTAGGATTTCGAGTCTGGGAATAGTTCCGTATGGTGATTCTGGAGTTGGGAGCGCGATCGGAAGTGAATTCAGAGGTCCGTAGGTTATTTTGAAGCCATTTGGCTAAAGATAGAAATTTGATGGTTTTTTAGAAGATTGACCGGAGGTTGACTTTTTGATATCGGGGTCGGAATCCAATTTCGAAAGTTGGAGTAGGTCTGTAATGTCAAATATGATTTGTGTGCAAAATTTGAAGTCAATCGGATGTGATCTGATAGGTCTAAACATCGGAAATAGAAGTTTAAAATTTTAAAGTTCATTAAGCTTGAATTGGGGTGTAATTCATGGTTTTAGCGTTGTTTGTTATGATTCGAGGCCTCGAGCAAGTCCGTAATGTGTTTTGGGACTTGTTGGTATGATTGGTTGGGGTCCCGGGGGCCTCGGGTGGATTCCGGGTGGTTAACGGATCGAAATTGAAATTTGGAAGAGAGCTGAAGGCATCTGGTTGCTCGTATTTTCGCTTCTGCGGTTGGTTGACCGCAGAAGCGAATGGGGAGCCACATATGTGGTTTTTGGTCCAAAGCTTGAGGACCGTAGATGCAGTCTAAATTCCGCAGAAGCGGAACCTCATATGCGGAAGGGGCATCGCAGAACCGGAAGAGGGCATGTTGGAGATGACCGCAGGTGCGGTCAAAGTTCCGCAGAAGCGGGACCGCATCTGCGGAGAGCGGATCACAAAAGTGAAAATGGGGGGGTTCAGTGGTAGCCGCAGAAGCGGCTTGTGTTTCCGCTAAAGCGGAACCGCATAAGCGGTTATACTTCTGTAGGAACAGAAGCAACTGGGGCAGTGTAATGTTTTAGGTTCGGGGTTGAGCTCGTTTCAACCCCATTTTTCTTCTACTGAATTCTACGGGGAGTAGCTTGGGGACTCCATTTTCGTCTCTTGTCATGAGATAAGTAATTTATGCTAGCTTTCAGTTAAATACAAGGTTTATACATGGATTTAGGCATGGAGATTAGTATAAAAATTGGGGTTTTGGTGGAAAACCTAAAAAATTATATTCTTGGAATATAGCCACTATTTTGAGTATGGAATTAAGTGAAAATTATATATTTGAGTTCCTAAGATCATGGGTAAACTTTATCTTTGAAAAGTTTCAGATTCCGGGCACGTGGGCCCGAGGGAGTTTTGGTCAACTTTCCAATCGAGGTTAGGAATTTCTATAAATTAATTTGTAACGAATATTTGAGTATATATTAATGGATTTGCGTAACCATTGGCTAGTCTTGGAGCGTGGTGCATCAATTGGAGCCTTCAGAAGAATGTAGAATGCCGGTTGTGGATCTTCGGAGTGAGGTGAATCTCCTTTCTAATCTTGTGAGGGCAAATTTACCCCATAGGTGAAGTAATTGATTATGTGTTCCTATTTTTGGGGGCTATGTATGCACGAAGTGACAAGAGTCCGTGCGTAGCTACTATTATGCTATTGTCCGGGTAGTTAGGACCCAAAAGCATGTTATACTTGGATTACTGTGAACCCATTGATAATTTGAATTGTTTAAATCACCTTGAATTGGTAAAGGAATTTAAAAAGAGATTTAATATTAAATTCTCCCTGAAATGTTAAAAAGAGAAATTTGTCTATTTGGTTGATTATCCCCGATAAGCTCTTGATTTCCTACTTGAGCATGTATTTTATGTGTGCCTGCGTCGCATGGATGATTCGCGAGCAAGATATGTGTTTATTTATGGAACGGGCCGAATGCCTCGGTGAAAATAGATGCATTTAAGGTTCATGCCGCTCGACCCTCGACAGTGCACAATTTATATTCTTATTGGAGCGGGCCGTCGACCTCATCATGATTTGCGCATGTTTATCTGTTACTTGATAATTTTAAACGTGGAATTGGCCCTATGTAGCTTGATATAAACTGATAAGATGATAAAGAGAGACTGTAGAAGTTCTTGATTTATTGATGAAGGTGTTTACCTGTTTTCTGGCTTCACAATCAGAACTTCTTTTCAAATCCATGATTATCCTCGCACTTATAGAATATTGCTAATTGACCTCTACTGAGTGTCGGAGTTGGCCATCTCGTCTCTACCCCTTCGGGATTAGGCGGGATACTCACTGAGTACACATTGATTACGTACTCATACTACACTTCTATGCATTTTTATTGCACAGGTATATATACCCCTAGCAGCCTATTGGGCATAGCAGCACGGACGATTCTGGGACAAGGTGAGCTGCAGTGTTCGAGACGACCCACAGCCAGTGTAGTTCCCTCCAGTATTTTCCTATTATTGTTTCCCTGTCCACTGTATTTCGAACATATGTTGTATTTTATGTTCCATATCGATAGTTGCTCATGCACTTGTGACATCGGGTTATGGGATGGTTTGAAGTATTGTATTAATTGCTTACTTTTAAATTTGATTTGAAACTATATTCTCTAAAATTTCTAAATAATTAAGGAAAAATCCTGGATTTTAAAAGTGTTAAAACGGGATTTAATTCAGTATTTGAGTTGGCTGGGCTGACAGCGGTGTCCGGCGCCACCACGACCCTTAGTGGATTTTGGGTCGTGACACCCATGGTCTTCATGATTAAATATTGGTGATATAATGGGTTTACACACTGGTTATTAGTAAATAGATGTGTAGCTGTATCAAATTTAGTAATAGAGATGTAGGATTTAATTGACTAGGTCTTACGAGGTATACTTGATATAATTATTTTGTAAGAAAATGAAATCCTCTGTTTGATATCCTAGATGACTAATGATTGGTGTGATTGGCATATTTTTTGCATAAAAAAAATTCTCAAGTTTTAGTTTATGTTTTCATGCCCTGCGTGATTACTAGTCTTGGATTTTCGATGAAAAATTTTATTCTCTGGTTGGAGGTTGTAATTAAGTAAAATATGATATTATTTTGTATGAGTTTTATATTATTGGCATGGATTTTAAGTTGCGGTCCATAATCTGCCATAAAATAATTTTACGAGCTACATGTATCTTCATTCGTAAATTAAGAATTTTGTGAGTAATAAATAGTTACTACTAAAGTGGTTTGTTTATTTGAACTCATGGAAAATTCTTAATAAATTTGTACATATAAAATTATGTCTATTCATGTATTGAGCATTATGATTAACAAGTAGGATCCACAAAATAGTCTACTTATTGAAGTCATTAAAATTTGCTTAATGTACTATGTGAAAATTATCCTTGATAAATCTACATTAGTGGTGGAGGTTCTTAACTAGAAAAAGAGTTTTATCTTTGGGTACTAGTGAGACCAACTCCACCTATGAGAAGAGATATTGGGATTTTCGTCGAACGGGAAAAAGTATAATATCTTAGGTTCTTGTGTATTTAATAAAAGGATAATTTATTGCAAAAGGAGATATTATGTATCCTAGAAATAGGAAGAACATAATATATGCCTTGAGCTCATTGTATAATTATAAAGATAATAGAAATCAATATCATATTTATTTTAACTCATGAAACTGCTTAAAACGGTTATTCTCCGAGTTTGGTTGCAGGCTAGTGGTCATGAATTTGACGAACTCCAATTGACCTGAAACTTGGTAGGTCATCGAAAACAATCTAGTGAGAAAAACTCACTGCTTTGCAGTGAATCATGCTATTTTTCGGCATTTTGAGGTCGTTTAGATGGGTTTTCAAGCAGTTTATAAAACTGAATTTGTTATATATATAAAAAATTATTCTTTATATATCGGCTATATCAGTGTTAAGTCTGAAACATGATGATTTAAGTCGATATGATATATAGCAAGAATGCAAATCATATGAATTTAATCCTAAATACGCCAAAAATAATTTATTCAAATTTGGTCTAGTTTTTAGCGATTGTGAATTTCACAATCTCCGACTGACCTGAAATTCAATACGATCATAAAAAACGATAAGCTAAGAAGAACTCAGTGTTATGCAGTGAATCACATTGTATTTTGACAATTCGAGATCGTTTAGATGAGAATTTTTTAGGTTTGGCGGATTAAAATATGATTTATATATGAAAAGTCATTCTTTCTATCATTTAATTTATGTCTAATCTGGAACATGATAACACATGTTAATTTGACATGAATTGGTATATGATAAGAATGTAAGTCATATTTAAATTCTTAGAAAATGCTTAAAATGATAATTTTTCTAATTTGATCGCAATTTTTGGAGATAATGATTTTAACGATCTCCGATTGATCTGAAATTTGGTAGGTTTATCAGAAATAGCCCAGTGATCAATAATCACTGCTATGCAATGAAAATTTAAGAATGTTTAAATGGGATTTTGAGAATTATTTTAATTATGGAACTTAATCGTCAGAGAAAAGCTCGATGTTGTGAAAAAGTGGTGATAGGAATTAACCCCTATGATTTTAATTTTTATTTATAGTGAGATAATAAATTTATGCTTTGACATTAGGTCTTCTTCCGTATCAGATAAATTTATTATGAACTCACTGGGTATAGTTACTTGTCACTGATAACCTGTATTAGCTCTCTATCTGAGTTTAAGGGTTGAATCAATTTTTTAACTAAATACAATAATGATTAAGTGGTGATAGAAATATATTTTTATGGTCTTCCACTACTAATTTTAAGTGAGTAATAAATTTACGCGTTGACTATAGGTCTTCCTCCATATCGGATAAATTTGTTGTATGCTCATTAGGTGAAATACTAGAAATTGATATCGTGTACTTACTCTCCATCTGAGTATATATGTTGGATCAATGGAACTAGAGCTGTTATAAATGATGTTCGCTTGACTTAAATTAACAGTATACTCTCCATCTGAGTTGGGCCTATTTTAATTATTGAAGGGAATAATCTGGCATTACATATGTATGTTGCATGAGTAGTTCTTTTGTCACGACCCAAAATTCACTAAGGGTCGTGGTGGCGCCGGACACCGCCGTCAGGCCAGCCAACTCAAATACTTAATTAAATCTCATTTTAACACTTTTGAAAAATATTTTCTTTATACGTTTTAAACAAGACTCAGTAATTTCTTCCGAATAAATAAATAAAATATTTAAATAACTTTTAAGGTTTCCAAATACATCCCTAGAACCCGGTGTCACAAGTGCACGAGCAACTATCGATAAGGAAAGAATAAAATACAACCTCTGTTTGAAATACAGTGGACAGGGAATAAATAATAAAAATGCTGAAGGAAACTATACTAGCTGCGGGTCGTCTCGAACAATGCAGCTCACCTAGTCCCAAAGTCATCCATGCTGCTACGCTCAACAGGCTGCTAGAGATGTTTATACATGTGCAACAAAAATGCACAGAAGTGTAGTATGAGTACGTAATCAACGTGTACTCAGTGAGTGTCCCGCCTAATCCCTAAGGGGTAGAGACGGGATGGTCAACTTGACACTCTCTAATAATCCAATGATTATTTATCCTTAATATACATATTAAATAGTAGATTTATTTTATAAACATGATTTTAATCCAGATAGAGGAAACAAGTAAACACAAAATTCTTTCATAGGAAATTTTCCAAGATTTCTTTTTCATTATTAACAAAATGATCTCGAGCCAAAGTGAGGCATGTAACAACTTATATAATTTCATGGCAGCAATACAAGCATGCGCAAATCATACCGAGGCGACGGCCCAATCAAACAGAAATAAATGTGCACTTGCCGAGGGTCGGCGGCGCGCCTATAGATGCATATATTAATCTGCCGAGACGTTCGGCCCGTTCTAAAATAAACACACACAGATAGACAATCAGTCAAGAAGTCAACATGGAGCAATTATCCAAGAAAGGCCAATTCCCTTTAATAATTTGAGATAAAGAAGTTTAAGTCTCTTTAGAAATCCATTTATTATTTTAATATGATTTAAGCAATTCAAGCCATCAATGGGTTCACAATTAATTCAAATATAACATGCTTTTAGGTCCTAGACTACCCGGACAATAGCATAATAGTAGCTACGCACGGACTCTTGTCACCTCGTGCGTACATAGTCCCCAAAAATAGGAACACATAACCAATTTAACTCACCTATGGGGTAAATTCCCCCTCACAAGATTAGAAAGGAGACTCACCTCGCTCCGAAGACTTAAAACCGGCATTCTTCATTCTTTCGAAGGCTTGAACCAACGCACAATGCACCAAAACTAGCCAATTAATGACAAACTAATGAGAACATGCTCAAATACTTGTTAACAATTCAAATTATTCAATTTCCCAACTCTGCTTAGTGAAATGACCAAAATATCCTCGGGCCCACGCGCCCAGAATCCAAAACTTTTCGAAGATAAAGTTTAACCATAACCTTAGGAACTCGAATATAAAATTTTCTCCTAATTCCATACTCAAAATCGTAATCAAAATCCAAGATTTCTAATTTCCTAGGTTTTCAACCAAAACCCCAAATTTACACTAATCTTCATACTTAAATCCATACATAATTGATATATTTAACTCATAATAGGTGGGCATAACATACCTTATCATTATTGATGAAGATCCTTTCTTGAACCCTTCCAAGAATCGCCCAAGCCATGAAAATTATGAGAGAAATGGGCAAAATCCAACTTTTAAAACAACCCTCTGCCTTCAGGCATTTTCGCTTCTGCGGAACCATGTCCGCTTCTACGGTCCCGCTTCTGCGGACATCTTGCCGCTTTTGCG
This sequence comes from Nicotiana glauca, assembly GCA_026770625.1. NCBI lineage: Eukaryota > Viridiplantae > Streptophyta > Magnoliopsida > Solanales > Solanaceae > Nicotiana > Nicotiana glauca. Next base: position 37,899 of record MU701156.1, on the reverse strand, counting down.
GCTCCCATCCACGCCCAGGCCTTCAGCTTCTGCAGTTCTCCACATCGCAGGTGTGGTTCGCTTCTGCGGAAACCCAACCGCATCTGCGGATCCCCTCATCTCCAACCAAAACTGCTTCTGCGATCTCCCCTTCGCACCTGCAATACCGCTTCTGCGGTCCCCATTTCCGCAGAAGCGGAAATACTAGAAGCTGCAGCTTCAGCACTTCTTCAAACTCCGGATTCGATCTGTTAGCCACCCCGAATCCACCCGAGGCCCCCGGGACCCCAACCAATCATACAAACCAGTCCCAAAACACATTACGGACTTGCTTGAGGCTTCAAATCCCATCAATTAACGCTAAAATTACGAATTACATCCCGATTCAAGCTTTATGAACTTCGAACTTTCCAACTTCTACTTTCGATACTTAAGCCTATCAAATCACGTCCGATTGACCTCAAATTTTGCACACAAGTCATATTTGACATTACGGACCTACTCCAACTTTCGGAATTGGATTCCGACCCCGATATCAAAAAGTCAACCTCCAGTCAAAACTCTTAAAAAACCTTCAAATTTCTATCTCTAGCCAAATGGCTTCAAAATGACCTACGCACCTCCGATTTCACTTCTGATCGCGCTCCCAACTCCAGAATCACCATATGGAGCTACTCCCAGTCTCGGAATCCCAATCGTACATCGATAACGCTGAAGTGCACCACAAGCCAAACTTAAGAAATTTCTTCCAAAATGCTAACTTCCACAATAGGCGCCAAAACGCTCCCGGGTTCTCCAAAACCCGATCCGGGCATACGCCCAAGTCCGATATCATCATACGAACCTACTGGAACCTTCAGATCCCGATTCCGAGGTCGTTTACTCAAAGATCAAATCCTAGTTCATTCTTTCAACTTTAAGCTACTTAAATGAGAATTTTCATTTAAATTTAACTCCGGTCTTCCTGAATTTAAATTCCGACCATGCGAACAAGTCACAATACTTGAAATGAAGCTGCTCATAGCCTCAGACTGCTGAACGATGTGCTAGAGCTCAAAATGACCGGTCGGGTCGTTACATTCTCTCCCACTTAAACATACGTTCATCCTCGAACGTGCTAAGAACTACACTGGAGTAGTCCGAAATCACTATTTAGCACCTCATGCACCTTCCCGTGCTACCACAACTTAGTTGAGAACATTAGCTCGATAAGTTCTGAAGATACCCCACTTTATTCAAGAAAATAAGCCTTAGAGCCCAATTCCAACATCCAGAATTCTATGCCAAGCATGTTTCCAACATATGATCACCGTATCAATCACTATACGTTGTACTCAAACATGACTGCATAACTCTGCCAAATTCACACTTTGCATCACTTTACTCATAGGACCACAATAACATTTCTGTTTGAATTACTCGAAATTCCACGAATTCGATGCTCCCATTTCACCTCATGACCTTCATAAGTCTTACTCTAACTATTACAATATCGCCACGACGGATAAGATGCCGAAATTCACAATCAACTGCCGAGTCAACCAACCATCGAGTCTATACTTCTGACAAGAAACATTACCACATTCTGAACCAAATAATGATCTTCACTCCATAATATACTTTATATAATCAGATTGCACTGATCCTAAATCCCACAATCTCATCTTACCCAGTACGAACTTCTCACGCAATAAGCCACTCCGAATGCGATCAAAAGTCTCATATGACGCCATGATGTGCCAATAGGCCACCAATCCGAACACAACACAAACAGGAAATAAAACTTTGGAAGGAATTACCTAACCCCCGTGCTAATACAAACTTTCCTAATAAGATAGGAAGCGAAACACACAAAAAAAATAACATATAGAGGACCAGACTCGACATAACACTGTTACAGCACGCAACCCGATCTAAATAACATACCCATGGTGGCGTGCCACCCGATCCACACATAGATCTCACATAAGGAGATTGCACTTCGAGCTAAATCTACGCATTACAATAAAAATATCAAATTTCGATCGCAAGCACGCTAAGTGCATAATACCATCCCTGAGAAAACACATAGCGCTATAGGCTACAAAACTCAAGAAAAACTGAGGTACGATACAAGATCTAAATCTCAAGAGCCATCCTGCTCACATAACATCATCGCAACGCGGAACCTCAACACATAAGAATTTACTAAGCCGTCTCACAACTCATACGGCACAATACATCATTATCTGGAATAGGTGATGACAAAATAACACCCAGACTGTTCCTCCATAAGAAACGCTCGCTAAACGAACACAACTGGCCTGTTATGAAGCCTAAATTCACATTTAAATCCATCCACCAACCTCAAATCGATCTTGATCATATCAAATTAAGCCCATGACCTTTCAAAGGTCCATACTAATTCCCCACCTCTCGTAACACACAAGGACAACCATCATAACCGGAGTATAATCCACAACTCAGAAACTGAGTGCCCTCCAGGCATCCATTTTCAATTTAATGATATCATCACAATTCTTCATACTTGGTTTATATCTTTAATCAATCAAGTGGCGTCGTGCCACATTTATGCAATCTTCCTGTGGAACACACTCCCACAATCTACCATAACAATTAACTGGGTCTTACCTCCAACCCACCGACCACACTAACGCTGATAAGCGATCAAAAATCATTAACCATGATACAAGCCCTTGTTACAAAACACCAATCTCAGGTGACGCTGAAGACAATCCTAACTTACTTTAAGCACCGAAACTCCTTTCCTGCTCATTCGAGCTTGCGACACCTTTGTCAACACTGAACTGCAACCTTGATCCTTACTTCACATTTCCATACCCCTCACCGCACCCAACGTGCCAAAATATGATAGAACACGATTTTCATCATAACTCCGAAATCATTAATATTTTTGCAATCCATCATATACGAACTTTTCACTTAACTCACTTCAGGAGATTCATAGAAACACACAGGTAAATTCCCAAAATTGTAGAATATGCAAATCTACAAGTAGTGGTCCAAGCCACCATAGCCCTTCCGGAATCTGCTTCCACATAACAAGCCACAATAGTAGAACGGTTTAGAATGTTATCAATTACGGCGGCCGACAAACCTCACACGTACCACCACAAATCAAACGCATAACTCGATCACGCTGAATGAACGGATCACAGACCGCAACATGCCAAATTCAACTATGGCTAATCAATTTACCTTCTTCCAATTCCTCCTTGCTTGCCTTAAAAATAAGACTAACTCTATTCAACACATAACATACTCCATCTACACTCACCTCGAGTGTCCTTGAATCACGAGACCAGGCTGTCTTTATTCCCACGACCTATTTCATAACTCCCAAATGCTACACCACAAGTCAAACATCCCGGAACATTCTGTGCCTCTTCTCATAAACTTCTACAAAGCTTGATTCTTAATTGTACCTACAAGCTTCACATCATTAGGTACCACACCTTACCTCTTGAATTCACTAGGACTGTTACTGAGAGCCACCCGCTCTGACTTGGTCCCGTATATAATCAATTCCATGAATCTTCTAGCACATTAATACCCTCTTAACGAAGCACCTAGCAGAACCACTCCCTTTTAAACTCGCTTCTATACAAGGCATAAATTCTGAATCTTTTCCCAAGTTCGAACATGAGCCCATAAGGCCAACCATCGCATTCCTCCAACAATTAATTTGCTCGAATTACCGCCTATGGCCTTTTCTCGTAGCTGAATTAATCCATCAATATGTTTAGAAATCATGCAAGTAGTTAATCATACAACCCAATCATAAGTGGTGGGACTCTCTCACTTAGCTTGAAGCCATCTTTTCACCATTCTTGAGTTCACCCGGCCTTTTTACCTCTTATTGACATAACATCGCGCCATAAGTTATCAAAATTTCTCGGGATCTCCCTGTAAATCCCCATTTTTGATATTCTAAGTCATCATCCACATTCGCACGACCGATCTCTTTGTTGAACTACCAATATAATTCCTTGCAGAAGCTTCGCCAACCACGCGACCGCTAATCTGCTCACAGGGAATAACCCACCTAGGGGAATCATCCCAAAATCTTCCCACGCCGCTGCACGGAGTACATTTACTATGGCACCAATAGCCCATCCTAAGTCTGAGCTCACCTTCCAATTGCACAAGTCCATTCACCCCTCGCAGACATCAATTAAATGTGCGGCAACATCCTTTTAAATTCAGGGTTATGCTGCACCCTCCTCCATTTCAAGCAGCTCCTTTCCGCCATATCAATCTTTTGCCGCATAATAGCCCATACTTCAAATCATACCCGCAGACTTCAATCACCAATCATTAAAATCCCCAATTCGATCCAAACTCCCCTTAGGGCGCGTGGTCTTCCTACTACCAAGCCCATATGCACACCCGCCACTCTCCTACTTGTTGATACCCAATTTTTCCCTAAGTATTTTTATACCCAAATATTTCCAAAATAGCATATTGGTGCATATATAAGCACATCCAAGAGTTTTGACATTTTTAATGATTTTTTAAACTAATTTATTGCCTATTTTACACAACAAAATCCAATAATTATTCCCAAAATTATCATTTTTGGTGAATAATTTATTTTATTTTACATTTACACCTAAATATAATTAAATTAATTATCGCATATTTTTTACAAATTTGGTTGGTATTTTAAAGCAAAATTGCATATAATTGCAATTATAGCCTATCTTATAATTTACGACATTTTATGTTTATAAAATTAATCCCAACATTTTTTAATTAATACTTATATAACACTTATTTACCTAGTACATTTAATTTATTTCTAAAATCTGTATTACTATTTTTATAAAATTAAAAGGGGAAAATTGGCTATTTACGATTTGGCCTTATTGCATTTCAATTTTAGCCAATTTGGCACCCAATTTCAGCCCCCATTTGAAATTCAATTACCCAGCCCAATTAACATGCCTACCCGACCCAGCACATGTTGAACCGACCCAACCCATATCCCTTTTAAATCTCGGTCGTTGATCATTTAGATCAACGGCCACCGTTACCTCTTACCTTTTTTATTTCACACAACCGCCTAACCCTATCTCATTTTCCGAATTTGCCGCCCTCAAACGCTCTCGTCTCTCGAGCTCTCTCAAAACCCTAGCCGCTGCCTCCCATCGAAACCCTAATCCATGGTTCCCCAGACTCATCAGAGCCTTACACCGGCCTCCCATGGTTTCTATGGTCTCATCTCTAAGGTCCTATGACCAGATCTTGAAGAGGTCTAGACCAAGCTTTGCTCGATGGCTTTTCTCCGGTCATCTTCAACCTCTATCCGGCCAGCCATGGCCATTCGAGTTCGATCTTCGACTTCTCTGCTCAAATCAATGGTTTCCAAAGCCTATCTCGTCTCTTGGGTTTCTTAAGAAACCCTAATCTCTGAGGTTTCTTCAATTTATTTTAGATCTGTTCTGGATCTCTGTGTGTGTGAACCTTCTATGCATTTTTCTCAAAGATTCTTTAATGTTTGCTTTCAGAAACTCTATTTTTCTCAACTAGGGTTTCATGTTATTTTATCTCGAACAACTCTTCTCTAAAACTCGACATGTTTTTACTGTATTTGCTTGTATTATTTTCTATCTGAACTTGCATGTTGAAAACCCTAATTTTCTTGGGGATTTTTTTTGAGTTTCCTGGTCTGTTTGTTAATGGTTGTTTGATTCACCTTATTTTTGTCTGATTTAGCATGTTAAAAGCCTTAATTTTGGGATTTTGTTTGAGGATCTGTTTATTATTCACTTGACTTACCTTCTCCTATATCTGATTTAGAATGAGTGAAAACCCTAATTTTTGGGGCCTATCCTAGATTCTAAACCTGTTTATTCGTCTGACTGCTCATCTCCTCTAAATTCATTTGATTTTCGAAAACCCCAGTTTCTTTGGGGACTATTCAATCTTTTGAAGTTGTTTCTGCAACTCGTTCATTGAATTGCAGTGTTATTCCATTCTCTTGACTATTTTTGATCTTGAGTTCTTTGCATGCTTTTGATCTTTTCTCTATTGTTAAGCACTGAAACTTGACTATCATGCCTTCTAGTTATCGCTACATGCTATTATTTTGCCACAACTTAGCTTCACATGCCTATTATTTGTGCATATATACTGAGTTCTTTCTATAACTTATGAGTAATTTTTCAAAACTTTTCCTTAGTGTGATTTTGATTGCACTCTTATAATTGATTCTCTCCTTTATTGTCTTGATTTCCATTGTTGCTTGGACGTGTTTGAAGTATTTTCCTTTCGACTCTACCTTTCTACTCAAGCTGATTTGATCCCATTACCTTAATTACATTAGTATGGGATTCTTACAAACCTTTCCTTAATTAAGGTCTAATGAACCTATCCCCTAATATATGTGGTGTACTCGTACTATGATGAAAATCTTTCCTTATTTGTCATGTCCAGCCCAGCGTGATTTCTTTCCTTGTTTAACACTTGCATGCAACTGTTTGATTTAATTCCTTAATTAAAGGAAGTCTTTGACACTAATTTGATTTTAATTGACACTTGTTCCCCTAATTATTGCTGAACTGCAATCCTAGACTTATTTTTCTACCTGTTTTTACACTATAAATACTCTCATCCTTTCTCTTTGAACACACACGGACACAGAATAATCTGAGTTCACAATTCACCTTCACTTATACTCTCTCTCTCTCTTTCTGATCCTTGCATTGCTATGGACTGTGTTTGCTTTCTTCTGCACTCTTTTGCTTCTATACTGGTATGTCTCAATTAGTTTACATGCCTCAACAACAATGTGTTTAATTCTGCCCATTTGTTTACCCTTTTCCTTTACAGTCCAGTATTTAAATAATGTGTGCAATCATTATTTTTGTTGTGAGTTTGATACTTTATGAATTCCCTTACCCCCTTACCCTTTTTGTATATGAGTTATTGTTCAGGGTATAGCAGCACTCCAACATTGTTGTCTATGATCCTGAACTGGGTTCTTTGAATCCCTAACTCAATCAATTCCCACTCCCTTTCCCCTTTTATGTGCTTGAGCCCTGACTTGGGTCTGATAGTGTCCTAATCACTATCCAGACTTTGGTTTGACCTTCAAAAGGTCTGCTCCTAACTTGTGCAACCAAACAAATGGTCAGGGGAGTGCCAGCCTACTTTATGGCTAGGTATGACCACCACCTGTCATGGCTCCACAATTCCCTTTCACTCTGCACTTATTCCTAGCTATAAGTTCTGCCCCTCTCTTACAAGCCATGATTTGGGACCCCTGAGCTCCCTCTGAACTTGGATGCCTTAGAGCTGGCTCTTCCACATTGCACTATTCTAATGCTAATGGTATCCTGGGTATAAGAAATGCCTGGAATCCCTGAGATTCCTTGGAACTTTGAAATACCTTGGATAAAGAGAAGGCTTTGGAAATATGGATCCCGGAGTTGGTTAAATACATATTATTGGACATTAAGGTTGAATTAGGCTCCTCAGATCTAGCTATTAGCTTTTGATGTAGCTTTTGATTCCTAGTTTGATTCATTGGGTTGTAATAATCTTGTATGAAACTCGGGGATTATACTAAAAGGGTGTGGGAGGGGTCTTTATTCTTCTTGCATCCAAAGGGTAGAAATCATGACTTAGGATTTATTTTATCAAACTAGAAATTCTACCTATAGGAGCTCTAATACTGATTCAATCACATAGAGACCATGCCTATAGGATTTAACGTTTAACTCACCTAGAAAGCATGTTTATAGGATTTAATCCTCGTAGTCTGTAACTATGCATCACGAGATCCTGCCTATATGAATATAAAAATTTCCTGAAAATTAATAGATGTCATGCCTATAGGATACGCATATTCATTAGGCAAATCTTAGAATTAATTAAACAAGCATCTTTTCACAAGTTCATTAACAAGTGCTAAAATCAATAACATAGATATCATGCCTATAGGATTTTGCATCAAACTCGTTTGGCCCTTTTTAAAGCAGTAATAATTGGTTAATTGGTTCTTAGATGCCTGACTTAGTAACGTTTTCAAAACCTTAACCTTTGATAAAACTCTTTTAAACCAGTGTGCGTTTGTCCCAAAAATCAAGTTCTTCAAATTTGCATATCTTTTCTAACACAGCTTCTCTAATATTCTGCCTAAATGCATTCCTTTTCAAAACAATCCTTGAACTCGTTGTTTAAATCAACTCCGTAATTTACTTTTTTTAAAAGTTCTGTCTCTTCTGGATTTCAACAACTACTCTTTCTATATGTACATTTGAAACAGTCTTCCGATCCCTTTTTTTTAAATTCATTTTTTTAAATGCTGTCCTAAGTTTGCAGCCTCCCTTTTCTTTAAAAAACACTTCTGCATTAGTTACCTTCTAAAAATCAGTGCTTTCTTATAACAACTCGCGTCAAGTGCCTTAATATCCGACAACTGTATCCGAGTTGCCTAATATAGACTTTCTGTCTAAATATATGTGTTGGACCAGTCCGCTCGCTGCTTAAATTTAATCTAAGACCAAACCAGTATTTGTTAAGGCATGCTACGCTAAATGATTGTTTGATTTCTGGGGTTAATTTGAGCCTTATATGATTGTTTCTTATCCCCTTTTACTTGCTACTTGTTTTGAATGTCGATTAGAATTTTATCCTTTAAACTCCATAAAGGCCTCCATCTCTTTCTTTCCCCTTTAGGATTAGAAGTCCTAATACCCCGGGACTGATAGGATTG
>MU701156.1:16451-27379 GCA_026770625.1 Nicotiana glauca | reverse complement strand
TGGCATGGTAACCAACATTCATCCAATGCTACTGAATTGGTGGAATGACCTCCATTCTAGTGATCAAACGCTCGTCCGCAAGTACTTAGGGAATCTGCCTTCTCTTTTAGAGATTCAGCCTAACAACAGATTGCTGCTAGGGCTACGTGAGTTGGTAGAGCTGTTCGAGGGAGTCAAAAATGCCAAATCTGGGGAAGGTCCTTCTGGGACCAAGTAGTCAGGAGTCCTTTATTTTGCCTTAATGATTTAATAAGGCCAATGGCCACTAGTGACATTTGTTTTCTGTTATTTAGAGTCGTTTTGGATTCGTCTTATTTTTATCAATAAAATGAGGCATTTAACATTATAAGTTCTCCAAAACTATTTGTCGCTAGGCCTACCTCGGGCACAACAAGGCACCAAAATTAGGGCGCGATTTATATTCTCACCCAATATGTTTAAATACTGCAATACTTTTTCCTCATAACTCGCGCTAACTTGTTACCTTTTTTGTTTTTTTTTTCTTTTATTTTTACTATGGTTAGTTCGTGCATTCTGGCACCATCAGCATACTCCACAAGATCCAAATGCCCTTCCATACAAGCTGTGAACAGAGGAGACCGCCTCAGCAATTGGTCAATTAGGACTGTTAGGGCCCGGAAGGCTTCGGGGTAGCAAAGCTAAATAAAAGCAGCATGCATCACATTTTAAGTTTACTTTACTACTTGATTTTCCTTTCGCATTGTCTTTAATTTCGAAAAGAGCTCCGATGTTTCAAACAATTTCGAAGCATTTCAGTTTATCATATATCTCACTCTTGTTATCTTCTCTACCATTTACTCTATTACTATTACTTATCTTGACGCTGAACCAACGATTGTGACTTGCAATGAGACAACTTAACAAAAGGACATAGACTCAGAAGAAGATGAAGTACCTAAAGAGTTCGTCAGAGAGGTTGAGAATTTTGAGAATAGACCCAAGTCCAACCTGGAAGAAACTGAGGTCATTAATCTAGGAAATACAGAAAATGTCAAAGAAACTCGCATCAGTGTTCACTTGTCGCCATCAGAAAAGGAAGAGTATACAAAATTTTTAAAAGAATATGAGGACATATTCACCTGGTAGTATGATGATATGACTGGTCTCAGCACGTCCATTGTAGCTCATAAACTGCCAACAGATCCAACATGTCCGTCGGTAAAACAGAAGCTAAGGAAATTCAAGCCCGACATGAGTTTGAAAGTCAAAGAAGAGGTTACTAAGCAAGTCAAAGCCAAGGTTCTCAGAGTGGTAGAGTATCCAACATAGTTAGCCAACATCGTGCTGGTACTAAAGAAGGACGGGAGGGTTAGAATCTGTGTCGACTACATGGATCTCAACCGGGCCAGTCCCAAAGATGACTTCCCCTTGCCAAACATACACATTCTTATCGACAACTGCGCCAAGCATGAGTTGAAGTCTTTCGTTTATTATTTTGCTGGGTATCATCAAATATGGATGGATGAGAAAGATGCATAGAAAACGGCTTTCATCACACCGTGGGGAATGTATTGTTACAAAATGATGTCGTTCGGGTTAAAGAATGTTGGCGCCACATACATGAGAGTTATGACTACTATCTTCCACGACATGATACACTAGGAGATCGAGGTATATATGGATGAAGTCATCGTCAAATCCAAGAAAGCCACTGATCATATGGAAGACCTGAGAAAGTTCTTCAACGGACTAAGAAGGTATAACCTAAAACTAAATCCTGCCAAGTGTGCATTCGGGGTTCCTGCCGGAAAACTACTGGGTTTCATCGTGAGCCGTCAAGGGATAGAATTGGACCCATCAAAGGTCAAAGCCATTCAAGAATTTCCATCGCCAAAGAACAAGAAGGAAGTGATGAGCTTCTTGGGAAGACTCAACTATATCGGCCGGTTCACAGCCCAGTCCTCAGTCATTTGTGAACCCATCTTTAAAATGCTAAAGAAAGACGCTGCTACTAGATGGACCGACGATTGTCAGAAGGCCTTTGACAGAATTAAGGAATACCTGTCAATGCCACCAGTCTTGGTTCCTCTCGAGCCAGGAAGACCTCTACTGCTTTACCTTGCGGTATTGGATGGAGCATTCGGTTGTGTTCTGGGACAACATGATGAAACGGGGATAAAGGAGCAAGCCATCTATTATCTCAGCAAGAAGTTCACCCCGTACGAGGCCCGATATTCTCTATTAGAGCGCACCTATTGTGCTCTGACTTGGGTAGCTCAAAAATTGAGGTATTATTTCTGTGCCTACACTACTTATCTCATATCCAGGATGGACCCGCCGAAGTATATTTTCCAAAAGCCCATGCCCACTGGCAAGCTCGCCAAGTGGAAAATCTTGTTGAGTGAGTTCGACATTGTTTACGTGACTCAGAAAGCAGTCAAGGGTCAAGCCATAGCAGATCACCTTGCCGAGAATCCCATTAAAGGAGAATACGAACCACTGAAAACGTATTTTCCTGACGAGGAAGTGTCCTTTGTAGGAGAAGACATTGCAGAATCCTACGATGGTTGGAGGTTGTTTTTCGACGGAGCAGCAAATTTCAAAGGAGTTGGCATAGGGGCAGTCCTAGTATCAGTAACCGGCTAGCATTACCCGGTATCCGCCAAGCTCAGGTTTCCTTGCACAAACAATATAGCTGAATACGAAGCTTGCATCCTGGGACTCAAGATGGCCATTGCATGTACATTCAGGAGTTGCTAGTGATCGGGGACTCAGACCTGCTCGTACATCAAGTACAAGAAGAATGGGCAACCAAAAACTCCAAAATACTTCCCTATTTGCATCACATACAGGAGTTAAGGAAAAGATTCACAAAGACGGAATTTCAGCATGTCCCTAGGGTCTAGAACGAGTTCGCTGACGCATTAGACACTTTATCATCCATGATCCAGCATCCAGATACGAATTTCATTGATCCCATCCCAGTAAGGATTTATGATCAGCCAGCTTATTGTGCTCACATTGAGGAAGAAGCAGACGGAAAACCATGGTTCTACGACATCAAAAGGTACTTGATAGCAGGGGAATATCCAGAACTTGCCAATGCCACTCAGAAACGCACATTTCGGAGATTATCTAACAACTTCTTTCACAATAGGGGAATCCTGTATAGAAGAACTCTCGATTTGGGTTTGTTAAGATATGTCGAAGCAAAAGGAGCAACCAGACTATTGGACGAAGTACACGCAGGGACTTGCGGGCCGCACATGAATGGTTTTGTCTTAGAAAAGAAGATACTCCGAGCAGGGTATTTTTGGATAACTATGGAAACTGACTGTATCCAGTATGTTCGTAAATTCCATCCCTGTCAGATACATGCAGACATGATAAAGGTGCCTCCAAATGAGCTTACTGCAAAAAGCTCACCGTGGCCATTCTCCGCCTAGGGAATGAATGGCATTGGACCTATCGAGCCTGCCGCATCAGATGGGCACAGATTTATCCTGGTGGCAATCAATTATTTTACTAAATGGGTTGAAGCAGCATCATACAAAGCAGTGACTAAGAAAGTTATGGCACACTTCGTCCGTGATCGTATTGTTTGCCGATTCGGGGTTCCAGAATCAATCATTACTTACAATGGTTCCAATCTCAACAGCGACTTGATGAAAGCAATGTGTGAGACATTCAAGATCAAACACAAGAACTCTAAAGCCTACAGGCCTCAGATGAATGGAGCTGTAGAAGCATCCAACAAGAATATCAAGAAGATATTAAGGAAGATGGTCGAAAGTCACAAACAATGGCATAAGAAGTTAGCATTTACTTTGCTGGGATACCGCTCCGCGGTCCGCACATCAACCGGGGCAACTCCCTACATGCTAGTGTATGGTACAGAGGCGGTCATTCCCGCCGAGGTAGAAATTCCTTCCTTAAGGATCATACAAGAAACAGAGTTGGACGACGCAGAATGGGTAAAAGGTCGCTACGAGCAATTAGCCCTTATAGATGGAAAAAGGATGAATGCAGTTTGCCATGCCAGTTGTATCATAACAGAATGTCCAGAGCCTTCAACAAAAGAGTTAAGCCAAGGAAGTTTAAACCGGGGCGGCTAGTGTTGAAGAAAATATTCCCGTATCAAGATGAAGCCAAGGGGAAATTCTCTCCCAATTGGCAAGGTCCGTACATGGTTTACCGGGTTCTAAGTGGAGGATCCCTTATCCTTGCAGAAATGGACGGAAAAATATGGCCAAAGCCAATTAATTCAGATGCAGTGAAACGATACTATGTGTAATCACTTACAATTTCTCTATAATGTAATTTAAACTACGCCTGACCTGATTCTCGTTTAAGAGGGGATACGTAGGCAGCCATATGGGTTCGGTCATAATTTAACAAAAATTCCATTTTCCCCCTATCATCGGAACTGGGTCAGAATTTTGAGGAGGTCCCTCAAAATTTCGAAGTCAATCTTCAGCCGCTCATCGCCCGGGATGTCAGCCCAGTAAACTGGGGCAGAATTTTGAGGAGGACCCTCAAAATTCTGAAGTTGATTTTGCATTCGTTCAGCGTAGCCATCAGAAGTGCCAGCCCAGTAAACTAGGGCAGAATTTTGAGGAGGACCCTCAAAATTCTGGTGCAAGAGAGGTTGCAGTGTTTTGAACCACGTTGCAGTCGTTGGTTCATCTAAACAAAACTATTTTCTACTTGCGTTATATTTGTTAAATCATGCATAACTATGGTAGTTGTTATTTAGCAACGCTACCCCAAATGACACGTAACGTCGGAAGCCACGGGAAAACGAACTAACCTTTCTCCTTTACAAAACTCACAATTTTTCTTTGGATACAGGCACCCGAGTCACAACATATTGCGCGTTCGCATTTGTTATCCGCACGCAATATCCCCGAGCAGCCGTAATAACATAATCAGTTACCAACAATCAGCTAAGAATCTTTTATTACTATCTGCATCATCCTGCATTGCATAAGGCTACTTTTTTGCCTTTCGAGACTAAGCGTTGTCTCCGTCTGCATTATCTGAATTGCATAAGGCTACCTTTCTGCCTTCCGAGACTAAGTGTTGTCTCTATCTACATCATCCTGCATTGCATAAGGCTACTTTTCTGCCTTTCGAGACTAAGCGTTGTCTCCATCTGCATTATCTGAATTGCATAAGGCTACCTTTCTGCTTTCCGAGACTAAGCGTTGTCTCCATCTGCATCATTCTGAATTGCATAAGGCTACCTTTCTGCCTTTCGAAACTAAGCGTTGTCTCCATCAGCATCATCCTGCATTGCATAAGGCTACCTTTCTGCCTTTAGAGACTAAGCGTTGTCTCTATCTGCATTATCCTGCATTGCATAAGGCTACCGTTCTGCCTTTCGAGAATAAGCGTTATCTCCATCTGCATTATCTGAATTGCATAAGGCTACCTTTATGCCTTCCGAGACTAAGCGTTGTCTCCATCTGCATTATCTGAATTGCATAAGGTTACCTTTCTGCCTTCCGAGACTAAGTGTTGTCTCCATCCTGCATTATCTGCATAAGGCTACTTTTCTGTCTTCCGAGGTTGAGCTCTACCTCTACTTGCATGGCTGAAATATCGCCACCTTATATTTCTTGCATGGCTGAAATATCGCCACCTTTACCTACATCTTGCATGGCTAAAATATTGCCACTTTTACTTATGTCCTGCAATCGATTGAAATATCGCCATTTACATTCTTTTGCATCGGCTGAAATATCGCCAAACTTTATTTAAATTCTACATCGGCTGAAATATCACCAGTTCATATTTAAATCTCCACCATCATCTATACCTATATTTTCGGTCAGCTAAAATAACGCCATTTACATTCTTTTACATCAACTTAAATATCGCCACTTTTATTTACGTCTTGCAATCGGCTGAAATACTGCCAAACTACTGTATTTAAATTTTTGGTCGGCTGAAATATCGCCATTTTACTTTTCACATCAGTTGAAACATCGCCTGTTTATTTAAGTTTATGTCGGCTGAAATATCACCATTTACACTTTTGCATCGGCTGAGATACCGCCAAATCTTGCATTTCATGGGCTGAAATATCGCCAAACTGTCCAAAGGCGTCATCGTTCGGAGGCATCATCTTCATAGCCCGAGAACACCATGCCATGGCCCGAGGACCCCACTTTATATCTTGCGCATCATTATTCAAAGGCATCATTTTTGGAGGCACCATTATCATAGCCCGAGAACATCATTTCATAGCCTGCGAATCCTTTAATTTCGCGTTTCATGGCCCAGGACATCATGGTCCGAGGACGTCATCCTAACCGTCCAAGGACAGCATTCATGGTCCAATGGGAACATTCATTATGTTTAAGTTTATGCAAAATATATGCCTATACTGCTCACTTACAGGTACACCGCCTAGCAACGGCCGTCTCAGCAGGAGCGACCTCGTTCCGGTTCTCGTAGCCGATCAACTTCAAAACACCTCTTGCTTACCCCAAGCGTCATGTCCGTCCTTTCAAATCTCCATCGGCATGTAAAACCAGAGATATGTAGGCAGCTCATAAACTGGAGCTCGGTCAAACTCTTTTTAAACCACCGCTTCTGGTCAAAATTGGCCATCATATCTTTACCCGACAACTCTTTCATCCTTCCCGGGTAAAGAGGGGTTGTTGTTGATACCCAATTTTTCCCTAAGTATTTTTATACCCAAATATTTCCAAAATAGCATATTGGTGCATATATAAGCACATCCAAGAGTTTTGACATTTTTAATGATTCTTTAAACTAATTTATTGCCTATTTTACACAACAAAATTCAATAATTATTCCCAAAATTATCATTTTTGGTGAATAATTCATTTTATTTTCGTATTTATACCTAAATATATTTAAAGTAATTTTCGCATATTTTTTACAAATTTGGTTGGTATTTTAAAGCTAAATTGCATGTAATTGCAATTATAGCCTATCTTATAATTTATGATATTTTATGTTTATAAAATTAATCTCAGCATTTTTTAATTAATATTTATATAACACTTATTTACCCAGTACATTTAATTTGTTTCTAAAATCAGTATTACTATTTTTATAAAATTAAAAGGGGAAAATTGGCTATTTATGATTGGGCCTTATTGCATTTCAATTTTAGCCAATTTGGCACCCCATTTCAGCCCCAATTTGAAATCCAATTACCCAGCCCAATTAACATGCCTACCCGACCCAGCACATGTTGAACCGACCCAATCCATATCCCTTTTAAATCTCGATCGTTGATCATTTAGATCAACGGCCACCGTTACCTCTTACCTTTTTAATTTCACACAACCGCCTAACCCTATCTCATTTTCCCAATCCACCTCCCTCAAACGCTCTCATCTCTTGAGCTCTCTCAAAACCCTAGTTGCCGCCTCCCATCGAAACCCTAATCCATGGCTCCCCAGACTCATCGGAGCCCTACACCGGCCTCCCATGGTTTCTATGGTCTCATCTCTAAGGTCCTATGACCAGATCTTGAAGAGGTCTCGACCAATCTTTGCTCGATGGCTTTTCTCCGGTCATCTTCAACCTCTATCCGGCCAGCCATGGCCATTCGAGTTTGATCTTCGACTTCTCTGCTCAGGTCAATGGTTTCCAAAGCCTATCTCGTCTCTTGGGTTTCTTAAGAAACCCTAATCTCTGAGGTTTCTTCGATTTATTTTAGATCTGTTCTAGATCTATGTGTGTGTGAGCCTTCTATGCATTTTTCTCAAAGATTCTTTAATGTTTGCTTTCAGAAACTCTATTTTTCTCAACTAGGGTTTCATGTTATTTTATCTCGAACATCTCTGCTCTAAAATCTCGGCATGTTTTTACTGTGTTTGCATGTATTATCTTCTATTCGAACTTGCATGTTTAAAACCATAATTTTTTTGGGGATTTTGTTTGAGTTTCCTGGTCTGTTTGTTAATGGTTGTTTGATTCACCTTATTTTTATCTGATTTAGCATGTTAAAAGCCTTAATTTTGGGATTTTGTTTGAGGATCTGTTTATTATTCACTTGACTTACCTTCTCCTATATCTAATTTAGCATGAGTGAAAACTCTAATTTTTAGGGCCTATCCTAGATTCTAAACCTGTTTATTTGTCTGACTTCTCATCGCCTCTAAATTCATTTGATTTTCAAAAACCCCAGTTTCTTTGGGGACTATTCAATCTTTTGAAGTTGTTTGTGCAACTCGTTCGTTGATTTGCAGTGTGCTTCCATTCTCTTGACTATTTTTGGTCCTGAGTTCTTTGCATGCTTTTGATCTTTTCTCTATTGTTAAGTACTGAAACTTGACTATCATGCCTTCTAGTTATTGCTGCATGCTATTATTTTGCCACAACTTAGCTTCACATGCCTATTATTTGTGCATATATACTGAGTTCTTTCTATAACTTGTGAGTAATTTTTCAAAACTTTTCCTTAGTGTGATTCTGATTGCACTTTTATAATTGATTCTCTCCTTTATTGTCTTGATTTCCATTGTTGCTTGGACGTGTTTGAAGTATTTTCCTTTCGACCCTGCCTTTCTACTCAAGCTGATTTGATCCCATTACCTTAATTACATTAGTATGGTATTCTTACAAACCTTTCCTTAATTAAAGTCTAATGAACCTAACCCCTAATACATGTGGTGTACTCGTACTATGCAGAAAATCTTTCCTTATTTGTCATGTCCAGCCCTGCGTGATTTCTTTCCTTATTTAACACTTGTATGCTACCGTTTGATTTAATTCCTTAATTAAAGGAAGTCTTTGACACTAATTTGATTTTAATTGATACTTGTTCCCCTAATTATTGTCGAACTGCAATCCTTGCCTTATTTTTCTGCATGTTTTTACACTATAAATACTCTCCTCCTTTCTCTTTGAACACATACGGACACAGAATAATCTGAGTTCACAATTCACCTTCACTTATACTCTCTCTCTTTCTGATCCTTGCATTGCTGTGGACTGTGTTTGCTTTCTTCTGCACTCTTTTGCTTCTATACTGGTATGTCTCAATTAGTTTACATGCCTCAACAACAATGTGTTTAATTCTGCCCATTTGTTTACCCTTTTCCTTTACAATCCAGTATTTAAACAATGTGTGCAATCATTTTTTTTTTTTGTTGTGAGTTTGATACTTTATGATTTCCCTTATCCCCTTACCCATTTTGTATGTGAGTTATTGTTCAGGGCATAGCATCACTCCAATATTGTTGTCTATGATCCTGAACTGGTTTCTTTCTAAATAATCAATTCCCACTCCCTTTCCCCTTTTATGTACTTGACCCTGACTTGGGTCTGATAGTGTCCTAATCACTATCTAGTCTTTGGTCTGACCTTCAAAAGGTCTGATCCTAACTTGTGCAACATAACAAATGGTCATGGGTGTGCCAACCTACTTTATAGCTAGGTATGACCACCACCTGTCATGGCTCCACAATTCCCTTTCACTCTGTACTTATTCCTAGCTATAAGTTATGCCCCTCTCTTGCAAGCCATGCTTTGGGACCCCTGAGCTCCCTCTGAACTTGGATGCCTGAGAGCTGGCTCTTCCACGCTGCACTATTCTAATGCTAATGGTATCCTGGGTGTAAGCAATGCCTGGAATCCCTGAGATTCCTTGGAATTTTGAAACACCTTGGATAAAGAGAAGTCTTTGGAAATATGGATCTCGAAGTTGGTTAAACACATATTATTGGACATTAAGGTTGAATTAGGCTCCTCGGATCTAGCTGTTAGCTTTTGATGTATCTTTAATTCCTAGTTTGATTCATTGGGTTGTAATAATCTTGTATTAAACTTAGGGATTATAGTAAAAGGGTGTGGGGGGGTCTTTATTCTTCTTTTATCCAAAGGGTAGAAATCATAACTTAGGATTTATTTTATCAAACTAGAAATCCTGCCTATAGGAGCTCTAATACTGATTCAATCACATAGAGACCATGCCTATAGGATTTAACGCTTAACTCACCTAGAAAGCATGTTTATAGGATTTAATACTCATAGTCTGTAACTATGCATCACGAGATCCTGCCTATATGAATATAAAAATTTCCTGAAAATTAATAGATGTCATACCTATAGGATACGCATATTCACTAGGCAAATTTTAGGATTAATTAAACAAGCATCTTTTCACAAGTTCATTAACAAGTGCTAAAATCAATAACATAGATATCATGCCTATATGATTTTGCATCAAAATCGTTTGGCCCTTTTTAAAGCAATAATAATTGGTTAATTGGTTCTTAGACGCCTGACTTAATAACTTTTTCAAAACCTTAACCTTTGATAAAACTCTTTTAAACCAGTGTGCATTTGTCCCAAAAATCAAGTTCTTGAAATTTGCATATCTTTTCTAACACAGCTTCTTTAATATTCTGCCTAAATGCATTCCTTTTCAAAACAATCACTGAACTCGTTGTTTGAATCAACTTCGCAATTTACTTTTTTTAAAAGTTCTGTCTCTTTTGGATTTCAACCACTACTCTTTCTGCATGTACAATTGAAACAGTCCTTTGATCCCTTTTTTTAAAATGTTGTCCTAAGTCTGCAGCCCCCCTTTTCTTTAAAAAATACTTCTGCATTAGTTACCTTCTAAAAATCAGTGCTTTCTTATACCAACTCGCGTCAAATGCCTTAATATCTGAAAAATGTATCCGAGTTGCCTAATGCAGACCTTCTGTCTAAATATATGTGTTGGACCAGTCCGCTCGCTGCTTAAATTTAATCTAAGACCAAACTAGTATTTGTTAAGGCATGCTAAGCTAAATGATTGTTTGATTTCTAGGGTTAATTTGAGCCTTATATGATTGTTTGTTATCCCCTTTTACTTGCTACTTGTTTTGAATGTAGATTAAAATTTTATCCTTTAAACTCCATAAAGGCCTCCATCTCTTTCTTTCCCCTTTAGGATTAGAAGTCCTAATACCATGGGACTGATAGGATTGGGA
>MU701152.1:139322-162023 GCA_026770625.1 Nicotiana glauca | reverse complement strand
TATATCATCAAAACAACATAAAAATGTGATTATTTAGGGCGTGATTATAGTCAAATTCACCTATTATCAGAGATCTTACAGCTTTTGTTGCTATGTAAAATAGATCTGGCTTGACCAAGTCTGCCCACTCAGGGTCTTACAGTCTCAAATTTTCCATGAATGGCAATTGACGGCAGTCTCCGAGTCATCGAGTTTGCTTAGGCTTAAAAGTCGTTACTTGTGAGCTCGAAATTGCCTCGTCGGGGCCTTATGAGCATGGAGTTTTGACCCTGGGGTCGTGCATGTGCTTAAACTGTTGATGCTAAGCCTCCTAGTATTTCGTGATGTACTAGATGGAGGGAGATTCCTTACTGTGAGCATGCCAAAATTGTTTTTGGAGCACGAGATACCGAAAGATATTCTTTAATTGCTTGGCGCATATACATGTTATTTTGTTGCCACGAGCTCGGCTCACATGGGTACGGCTTTGGCCCAGTACATGATTTCCTATTGGAACTCAGTTTGTCGTTACCCGGCCTTTTCGAGTAGATGACATCTTCAAGGGGGTTGTCTTTTATCGTTCGGGGTTGATTGTAAAAGGAGTCATGCGAGCTTGTCGGATCCTCCTTAGGAGGCACGTTGCTTCGCTGAGAACCTTGCTGGCGAGGACCTCTGTGAGGCAGAAGTCCGGCCAAGGGGAAAGAGCGCGACAGGCATCGTTAAGGCCTTAGGATAGGGTTAACACTTCCGAGTGCCCTGGCCATGTGTCTGCATACAGGTCAAATATGTGTTTGCTGTTTTGGAGCGAGGAATCTAGTAAAGACCTCCGTATCTGTTTAATCGACCTTGGTCGAAGATATGGTTAGCTTATCCTTCTGACTCTTTCGAGAGTGGAGATGTCGCTGCTGGCGATACATTATGTGATGCGAACTTTCACCTTGCCACTGTTGCTTCTGCCGACGGCTCTAATTCCATCCCTTGCATGGGATTTCATCTTTTTGGCGAAGGGGGGACGTCTGAATAAGGTGCTCGTGCCTTGTGCACCCTTTGATGACTCGAAACTTGGCGTTCCGATCCGGGCCAGCCATGCCGAACTGAGAGAATGGTCATTCTCCTCGTTGTTGCATCGCCATTTGAAATCCGACAAAGATTTAGGAGACGGGTGTGATTTGACTCGGCGGTCCGAGCCGCCCAGTCATCCTCAACTCGCCAGCGTTGATCGAGCCACCTGAATCATAAGCACATGTTTTATTTGAAATGGATCGAATAGGGAAGAAGGTTACTAGTGCGTCAGTGTGAGGCCGAAACAAGGTCTTAATGTCCATTTTGCTGAATGGGAGGGAGTCCTTAGGAATATATATCCCCGGATCTGTTTTTCGCTTAATGGAGAGCATTTTTGCTCTCCTCTTTATGAGTTCTCGGGGAGTGTCATCGCTCTTTCATGATCGTGGCAATACATCGCTGCCCATTTACTTTGTTTTTCTTTGCCACTTTTCTTGCTCGTAAGTGAAATCGACGGCGATGACTTTTATGGAGTAGATTGGCTATTTTCCTCCAGATCTGGTGGCCATTTTTGGCCCTGCGGACATACGTTTTATGTCGTTCACACATCAAGCTGCGGTTCCTCTGAGGGCAACTTGACTGAATAGGTCTGGGCCATATGGTGTCTCTGACTTTGCTGATGGCGAACACAATGTCTGATATAGTGATGTTAAAATTGTATCTTGTCGGGTGAGGCACCCTTTTGGCCTTATGCCCCCGCCGAATCTGGATCTATTAACAATTTTTTGAGGATATTGTCCCCGATACATTCTCCAATCATTGCGAGGTTGGTTGTGTCTTGGGTCGTTTGCCCTATCTGCGGTGTACGGGTGGTACCTTTCGCTATTTGACATCGATTTCCTTGTTAGGGGCTTACTTGGGTATACTGAGCTCAATGGGGCTCCCGACTGGTTGTCCACGGCCCTGATTTGTGACCGATGTTAGGCGTGCGCATCCGACCAGGTCTTGGCTGTATACCTGATCGAGCTTTGTTTAACTCCCGTGAAATCGCCGGGCTTAGTTCGCTCACGCTTTGAGCGAAGGCCTGTATCACCCAATCATCTGACATCGGGGTTAATCCCGTTCGTTCCATCCAGGAATGAGATGCGAATTTTCACAGCATTTCAAGATGCCTTTGCTCGATTTTGGATGCTTGGGGCATTCTAGCCATTGTTTTGATGGTACTAACATGTGCCTTTATGGATAAGTCTGCTAGCATGGCGAACGAATCTATGGAGTTGGGAACGAGGTTGTGGTATCGCATCATGGTCCCCTTCGAGAGCGTTCCTCCAAGCATTTTCAATAAGGCGGACTCGAGTTTGTCATTCGTTATATCGTTTCCTTTTATCGCACAAGTGTAGGCAGTATCGTATTCATTAGGTTCGGTGGTCCCGTTGTACTTAGGGTGTTCTGGCATTCTGGATATCTTTGGAATGGGTTTTGGAGCCACTTCCTCCGGGAGTGGGTGTTGCACGAACTTCATCGAATCTGCACCCTTTAGGATCGGGGGCGTGCCTGGAGTTTGGTCGACACTGAAGTTATAAGTCTCGACCTTCTTATCATTGGCTGCTATCATTTTCTCGCCTGACTAAATCTTTTTGGTGAGGTTCTCCAGCATTTTCATGATGGCGGGATCGGTTACTGATCCGTTGTTGCTTGACCTTTCTGGTGCTTGTTCGGCTGGGGGAGTGGTTTTCGGCGCAACTGTGCTGGGAGTCTCTGGGTGGCTTTACAACTGAGCGATAGCCAACTATTGTGCCTGCAATATTTCAAAAATAACATGAAGACAAACTTCATGTTCTTCTTAGGCCGGGGCCTTTTAGTCTTCCTGTTGGTTGTCAGGGCGTATGCTCATGTCGGTGTGCGAAGCGTCGTTGACTTGTTGTGCGTTCTGCGAATCCACATCTACTAAAATTGGTTTGAGCGCATTATCAGGATTTTATGGCAGCGCGCCAACAGCCGGAATAGCCACGCCGTTTTCCCCGTGGTTTTCGAGGTTGTCATTCTCAACTCTATTTACCGTGCCAGACATTTTGACCTAAAATCAAAGGATCTTGGACAAGAAAAGGTGTGAAAGATAACTTGCGTTTGTGTGGTGAAACCAACAAGAAGATAATCACTATTATTTTTAGCCCCACGGTGGCCGCCAAGCTTTTTACCGTGAAAATGGTAACAACAAGTAAATTTGTAAATGAGACTAAAATGAGATAATCTACATCTATTTTTATGCTAGTTGTTAGAGAGGTTGATGCAGAAAGTGTGATGTTTTAACGATGGGATACGAGCTAAAACGAGACAGTAATCAAACCGAGGGGCTTCCTGCCCAAGCTTCGGATGGGTCGATGAAAGGCCTCGAGGTCAATATTCGGCTCGAGCACGAGCTATCGGGGGTAACCGGGAGAGGGATAACAACTAGGATACAATTAAAGAAGGATCGTTATGGCCAATAACAACCAACAAATAAAGAACAAGTATGAAGGCAATAAATTCTAAGTGTGGCCTCGAGCTAATAAGAGCGAGCAGGTTAGAAAGAAGAAAGACAGAGAGATATTATTGATTTGGAATGGAGTAGTTGGAGCAACAGCCGCTCCTTACAAGGTGGTGAGGATTCCCTTTATATAGGAGGTAAATCCGATTATGGTACAACATAAATTAGTTATGAAAGCATGGAGATGGGATGGCTGGACATGATGCCTCGATTTAGGCTTTGGATAGACCCGCTCTGTCACACTTAGCCATGTGCCCTGGGCGTTCCCATTTTCTCTAGCCTCGATCTTCGTCTTCTTTGAGTCGGGCCTGGACGAGCTCCGAGGAAGGGGTCTCGGTCGTAACTTCGCATCCTCGGGGTCTCGAGGTTTCCTTCCGACACTACAAGAAATCAACTTTATTGTGGCAACTAAAGTTGCTACAAAAACCCTTGTTGTCGCTGTTACAAGTCATCAGTGGCGACTTTGTATTGCCACACTCGAAACCGTAATTGAAAGTTATTTGTGGCGACATTATATGTTGCCGCTAAAAGATCATATTTTGTGGCGAAATGTTTGCCACAAAAGGCTAAAAAAACTGCTACAAAATATTATTCCAAACAAGCAAATAGTAGATGAGTTGCCACTATATATTCACCTTTAGCAACGATTAGGATTGCCACAAATAATATTAATGTTCAGTGGCAAGATTATATCGCCACTATAAATGTCCTTTAGTAACGACTAAAGTCGCCACAAAATAGTTAACCATGAAAGGCACAATATTTTCTGTAGCAACTAAAGTCGTTGCAAAAGAAATAAACCTATAGTGGCAACTTTTATATCGCAACAATTACTAAATTTTTGACAAAACTATGTCGTCACTAAAACATATTTTTCCATCAATTATAACGACCAAAATTATATAGAGATATTTATATCAATTGACTATCAATATTAAAGCGACCAATAATGTTCGATAAACACCAAAAGAATTTCTCAAGCCGAATATTATAAATATATCATTAATAAAATGTCAATTACATATATACTACCCGACACTTCATTGTGCATCATAATTGTACATTTGTACGCATACATATCCCAAAAAAGACAAATTATTAAGTGCCTTGTAACTGCTCCTTGCTCGACACCATCCTTGATCCACTGTTTAAGTAACTTGTCCCTGCTATACAAAAGTAAATATATATAAGGAACACAATGAGATTTGTTATATCAAACTACTATCAAAATTCTAAGAATTTTCATTCTATGTCATAGAAAAGCCAGAAATACGTTGAAACTATCAAATTAACGCTAGAAACAAAGAGGCTACCCTAGATATAAATAGAGAAATTAACAATCTCTGCAAGAGGGAAGACCCCATGTTCTACAACTTGCTAGAGATCTTCATTTCTTATCTAGACATTTCCTCAAATGTTTACTTTTTCTTCCAAGTATTCACACTGCCAGCTACGTATACATCAGTACTCCATTTCCATTAGAGAACCCAGAGTACTCCCAGGGCTCTCATGCATTAAATCACCATTAGAGACCCATCAACAGAAAAAAAAACTCTGTACTTTGAAAGAGTAAAAAATATAGAGAAAAGAGGTGAAAGAAGTTCTAAAACTAACGAAGAAGACAGAAGAATCGAGTTCTTTGAACTTGATGAGCAGTGTAGGATGTAAAATCAGAAAGTTAGGATGTGAAACTTATGTTAGAGCAATAAATGTGTTTGTTAAAATATAATACATGAGCAGTAAGATTCAATTATAGAATTACTATAATACCCATGTTCGTACACCCCAACTATCATTCAGGGACGGCTCAATAAATATGGAGGCCTAAAGCAAAATTTTAGTGTGAGGCCTTATTTTTTTTATATAAAAGGAAAAATTTCAAATGTAATTTCATTTAAATTCTATATTTCTAGTTTTTCTTATGCAAAGTTATTAATAATTTTAACTAATCCATTTAATTTTTCTTGAGATATACCTTCTAATTAAATTTTTTATTATTTGCTAAAATTTTATCAACGGCATGTTGTGGGATTGTATTAAAGTTTCAATCTTTTTATTGAATTACGAATAATAATCGAATTCTTTCTTAATTTATGGTCTAGAAAATAATTCCCAATATATAAAAAAATTCTCAATTTATGATAAATAATCTAATCTTACTTTTTTACAATGAAAATATGTAGTTTCTCATTTAAAACACTAAATATTCTTCTAAAAATAAATTAATATATAGTGTATTAGGAAAATTTGGGGCCCCAAAAACTATGAGGCCCAAGGCAGCTGCTTTAGCAGCTTTACCCTTGGGCCGGCCCTGCTATCATTAAAAGTAATAGCAACAATAAGTTCGAACCCGTGTTCGTCCCCTAAACTCTCGCTTCTAAAATATAGTAACATGTAAGATAGGTTGGACCATGTTATGTAAAATATAGAGTATTCCATGTTGGATATTTAAACTATACACACACTCACATGCGAAGAAATAACAGCAACAGTTAAGTGCTCCATCCCTTACTCACCAACCTTAAATGATACTAATTAGTACAAAAATTGGTTCTACGTTCCAGAAGTAACAATCCAGCAGTAACAAAGAAAAATGAGGCAGTTGTTACTAAAATTAGAGATACCAACACATTACTAAACCCCTAACCGTGAAGTCACTACAAGTCACGACAGAAGGAAGGAAGAAGAATTGCCGAGAAGGAAGAAGAATTGTTAAGAAGGAGCGGAGGAAGTACCTGTTATTGTTGCATTCTGGTCAAGAAGTTGCTGTTTGGATTTATCGCTAGAACTGTTTGCACGTAAGGCTTTACTGTCTATAGCAGCTACTGTGGGTAAACCTATTGCAATTGATAAGGCAACACAAGTAAGATCTCATCCAAGCACAGCCAGAGTGAAATTGATCGTGGATTTAATTGAAAAACTACCTGAAAAGGTGAGACTTCAGCATGTCGAGGCCACAACTGGTAAGATTATAGAGGAGTTCCAGGAAATTATCTGTGATAATCTGCCATCATATTGTTGCCATTGTAAGCGCCAAGGCCACGAGGAGATAGATTGTCGTCGCTTACCAAGAAAATCAGTAGCAACAGCTCAACATGTTAATGACGAGGTTTGCGAAGATTTTCAACGTGTTGAAAAATTACAAGGCAGGGCTTCACAAGGTATGGTTCTGGATGGTCATGATGTTGAAAGTGCTGGAGAAAATTTTCAAGGAGATTTGAGACAAATTTTGGATGCCAAAAAATTAAGGAAGTTCCAAGTTTCAACTAGGGTCACAGAAGGTCGAAGTGCTATGCAAAAATCTAAAGAAGCTGGAAACAATAACAATTAATGGACAAGGTCACATTAATGTACATGTGTTTGAACGGATATGGGTCTCAAATTTAGAAGCTGGAAAGAAAACAATTCCTCCTACAGTACAACATGGTTGATAAAAGCCTTGGGGCTGATAGTATTGGCAACCACTTGTTTGGTTTTTAAACCAAACAAACGAGAATCTAGACCAACTCAAAAACAGAAAATAATACATTTGCGTCTCTATTTCAAAATCAGAAACATCGTGACTTGTTGGCTTTGTCCCAAACTGACACATTTCCCAATCATCATACATTAGTTGAAAACTTAAAACAGAAAAGCAAAAGTTCACTGCTCCTAGATTTCCAACATCGTTATTACACCACACCATCAAACATCAAAAACAGAGAACTTCCATTCCTAATTCCAAAAAAAAAGAGTAATTAATAACAACTCCAATATCTCATGCAATTTTAACCTCGATAGTCTTGGGTTTCTTAGGCTAAAGTGGAGGCAACTTCTGAACAGTCACAATCAAAACCCCATCTTAACACACAGGAGAAATCACATCAGTATTTGCATTTTAATTGGAGTCGACATACAAAAGATTTCTATTTTTTATCGATTGAACATTACAAGCAACTGTGATAGTTTCCAGATAGTATAAATTAAAGGCGCGGAGAACGTTGTGACTTATCGAGAAACATGGAACATCCACTTTACATATCCTCCAAAGTAGCACTATCAAGTCCCTACCAGGTTGGTGGATTAGCATGAACGACAATAATGTTTCATTTTAGCAACAAAAAAAAAAAAGCTTATAGATGTTTAGGTTAACCTCAAAGACTGATCGATATTTGGATAAGTTGCTGCTGAAGTATATCAGAACCACCTAGCATTTTCTTAACCCTTAAACCTCTTATGACATCCAAGAGTAGAAACATGTAGAAGTCATCAGCAAACATATATTTGTGAAATTAAATATATTTGGCAAACGGCGTCAAGCAAAACATAAAGTAGTCAGGATTACTCATTCTAATCCAAACAAGGATGTATGGAAAATAGAACACATGAAACAGAAGCAGATTGTTATTTTGATCAATGTATAGTCTAGCTTGTCAGTTCGTCTGATAAAAAAATATTGTAGTTTGTTTTAGTTCGTCTGATCACAAAACAGTCAGTTCGTCTCATCGATTTAACTTGTTAAAATTCCAAATCCATCTCTAATTACAAAAATAGCAAATTAAAAAACTAAAACACTTGATTACAGCAAAGCAACATCTTTCCCCAAAGAAAAACGAAAAGATTAGGGATTTTAACTTACCTGAGTTGTTAAAATTTTACTTCTATATTTTCTTGCCCTTTGCCCACTACCCCAATTGTGTACAAGTTCTTGAATACCTGAAGTTGAAGAAGCTTTGAGTCAACTTGTGCAAACCATGGTCTAAATTGAAAGACCCCAGTAGTCTTCTTCTTCTTCACACAACTCGATTCACAAATTCAAACCAAAACTCGTCAAACCATCGTCCAATCTTAAGATTTAGCTTCAAAATGAAGTTTCCAGCAAGTATCATAAACACCCAATCGAATTCACATTCGGATTTGAGGGATTTCGATTTGTGTGAGATTTTAGAGGGATTTGGATTTGGGATTTCTATTATCTGGACAGATTTCTAGCTAGACAGGACCGATTTTGTATTTCGATTTGGGATTTCTAGCTAGATAGGACCGATTTTGGGCGCTTCTCTGTTAACATATGAGATTTCGCTATTTCTCTCCTCATCTAGAATCGATGTGTTCGAGAAGAGCTCTGGACAGATTTTAGAGTTTTTGAGTAACTGATTATTTTTTTTGTTCATATTTAGCGGCGACTTCATAAAAGTCGCCAAAAAAAATGTGGAGCCAAAAGTTTAATTTTAGTGGGACTAAAAATTTCAGCCACTTTAGAGGTGACCTAAAAATAGTCACTGCTAAATATTTACAAACTGTGTTGACTTTTAAAGTAGCTGCTGATAATATACATTTTGTAGCAACTTATAAGGTTGCTGCTAAATATCGCCACTAATTATCCAATTTCTCGTTGTGCAAAATGACTTGATAGCAAGAAATTAGGCCCTATGATTTCACCGCATACAAAAGGCTTGATTTTATGAATTTAATAACTAGCCCAAATATCGAACTTAGCACATAACAAACCCTTAGGTTTTTAATAGATCAATACAATACCTCTCGAGGTTCCTGTTAATCCTTGAGTTGAGATTAAATGTGAGCTCGGAACGTCGAGATTCTTGAGCCCGAGTTAGGTGAGAGCGAGATCTTGAGATGAAGTAAATCCTTAGATTTCCTTGCAGTCCCCGAGTGGGAAACTTCTCGAACTCGGGTATCCCATGGGCTTTTACAGTCGAGCAGGCATTTGCTCAAACTTGTAATAAGGATAGCCCTTAGGCCTTTTCACAGTCTTCGAGTGAGAAATTTCTCAAACTCGGATAACCCTTGGGCTTAGTAATCGAGTGGATGTTCTGCTCAAACTCGACTTATAGGCTGCCCTTGGTGAATTTTTGACGAAATAATCTTTTTTGCCTTGATCTTGATGGCAATACCACGACATAAACGGTTGAAGTGACTAAAAAGTTGCTTTTTGTGCGATTTCCAAAATCATTAAATTGAGGCGGCTGTCGGTCGGCCTTATGGGTTTCTTAGAACGCTTAAATGACCTTCATGTATAGAAAAATTTCATAAACTTTAGTCTAATATTGTTCTAAAAGTCTCATTGATATTTTTCAATTTCCTTCAACTCTCCCTTGTTTTCAGTATCAACACTCTTCATTTTCTTGGATCCTCCATATTGCGATGGCTAAAACCTCTAAACCGGCTTCCCAAAAAGAAAAAGCTTTTTCATCTTCTTGATCGACCATGAGTGACCCGGTACTGCCTCCTCGTATCGAGGTGTGCATCCCTCCGCCATGTGAAATAACATCTAATTTCAAAATCGAGAAACCTATTTCAACACCGTGCCGATGTGAGCCCATGTCTCGATATGTTTATTTGGTAACCAAGGCCGAGCTCAGGCAAGGAAAGGAGGATTGCAAATGGGATAATCAAGAAATAGTGGTTCCTTCCTCCGTGGAGGACATCACCATATATAAAGTGTGGTACTTGAGCGTATATACCTACCCATTTACATTGGGCCATGCAATTCCGGTTCAGGTTCCCATAGATCAAGTTGTTCTTGACATTTGCCAATGATAACGAGTGACACTCGGCCAGATCTACCGCTCCTTCTGGCGAATCATTTATTTAAGCAGGTTCTTTTCGAGCCAAATTGAGGGGATGTCTTTTACCCTCAATCAAGATTAGACTATACAGTCCACGACTTCATCATGGGGATTTGATAAAATTCCAATGCCGATCCTTAAAATCTCTCTTCTCTAGTATCGATGAGGACAAAGATCGTGGGTGGATTAGACAGTTTGATCGCGTCAGTACCTCCGATCTGATTCCTGCTCG
Source organism: Nicotiana glauca (assembly GCA_026770625.1). Lineage (NCBI taxonomy): Eukaryota > Viridiplantae > Streptophyta > Magnoliopsida > Solanales > Solanaceae > Nicotiana > Nicotiana glauca. Next base: position 151,714 of record MU701152.1, on the reverse strand, counting down.
TTGGATGTTGTTCCCTGAGGAGTGGAACATGAAACGTGAGCACGCAACAGGTTTATACCCTGTTTTATTTTCTTTTCCCCGACTTTATATCTTTTATTGGTCTAACCCCTTTAAGATGGTACAACCGCTACTTGATTTCTTGGGAGGGTCCTGAAACTTGAGGGCTTGGTCCAAAAGATGGCCTCCGCGTCCTCTTACTCGGAGTGTTGCTGGCGAGATCTGGCTAAGGGTCGATGGGAGGCCAAAAACCATAGTGAGTTCTCTTGTTTGTTTTCTTGTGCTTCTGTTATGGGATACTTACCTCGGTTTCATATAGGTCTTGGAGACATCGTTGATTTGCGGCCGGCCCCAGCTGATGAAGTGGAGGTTTCAAAGCCTTCTAAATAATGAAAACGAAGAAGAGAGTCATCTGAAAATCCCTCGAAGCCAACGAAGAGCATGGCTCGAAGGCCTAAGGCCGATATAGCAGCCTCATCTCTGGAAATGGACTAACTCCTTCGGGATCAAATTGAAGATGAACTATTTGTTGGTAACTCGTTAAGAAAAACTGTCGATTCTTTGAAGCCAATCGAGCCGGTGGCGGTTGATATGGCTCTTTTCGGAGCCAAAGAAATCTTTGAAGGGAGTTCAAACAAAGTCCCCGAACCATCATCCAAAAAGAAGGTACCTCTCCCAAGAGATCTTTTGGAGGGTGAGGCTGAACGAATTGACCCCGAGCCTCTTCAAATAAAAGAGAATGCCCCGAGTGGATCATTTGGGGTGATCAACATGGACGATTCACCTCCTAGCCCCTAGTTTTCCTAGGGACAAATCCGAGATTCTTAGAATATGGGGTCTTCTGAAGTGGAAACAAGGCACGAAGGGCATGACATCTTTAGAGAATGTCTCCTGGGCTTGAAGATGGCCCGACCCCGATGCTTTTTTAATTTTTGATGAGGCTCGTAAATTCTTTAAACAAGTGAGTTTTCCTTTTTTATGAAGGCTGTTGTGCTCCAAAAAAGGGCATTTTCAAAGTCCCGAACCGATTACGAGGCTGAGCTTAAGAAGGCATTGGAGGAGTGGGGCGTCATCAAAGCCCTCTATGCTAAAAAAGAGATAGAGATCAATGATCTACGAGTTGAGATGACACAGACATGCCAAGGACGAGCTGAGTGCGTTGAGAAGGTAATATAGATCCCAAGGGTATGTTACGCATTTGTTTGGTTTTGGTGGTTGACACTTTTAATTTTGCAGTTTTATCAGAAGGCCGATTTGGAGGCGCAGTTTCGAGAGGAGCTTAACATGAAAGAACCCGAGACCCTAGGGTGGAGGCAAGGTATTAAAAATATCGCCTCTAAGAAAGAAACTCTAAAAGAGCAGTTAGCCTTACTCGAACGCCAGCTTCGAGTTGTGAAGGAGGAGAACGTAGCTCGGGGCCTCAAAATCTAAGAGCTTAAAGCCAGATTTGCTACTAAGCTGGCCAATGCCCAATCTGATATTGTGGTAAATATGACTTTGTATCGAGCCGATGCCGAAGCAGCTAATGCTCGTCAAAGGAGATATCTTCTACGGTGGAGGAAAATTTATCAAGTACCTTGCCCATTCTAGGAGACAATCTTAGAGGATGACCCTCGAGGAGATACATGCTCGCGGCTTTGATCTTTCAACCGATATTGAAGCGGAGAAGATTTTGGAAGAAGAGGTAGCCACTGCGCTTTCCGATGAGGATTGCTCAGCCAGTGTCTCTGAGAGTGAAGGAGATGGGGATGAAGTCCGCGAGGATAAGATTCTCGAACATGCGACTCCTGAAGATGCAGCTGCTAAAGATATGGCCTCTAAGTAGTTTTAAGTTACTTTATTTTGTTACCTTCTAAGCCTCCCTTGTGTAAATATTTCCTATAAACATCTTTTGGAAATATGAGGGGAACTTTTTATCTCGTCTTGGGTTAGTGTTGGATTAAACATAGCCTTTATTTATGGAACACTTCATTTGAATGATTAGTCTGAGGACTGGTTTGGGGCTCGGTGTATTATAAACCCTTAGATATTTATCGATAGGTATAATAATCTTCGAGCTAAGTTTAAATCGATCTATTGTAAGCTCAGGATATTGTGAACCTTGAGTCCAGATCAAAATTAAAGCGGAGTCTCGAACTATAAGTTTTTGGCCTTTAAGCCTTTTGAGTTTAGCTGTTAGGCTAGTATATATTAGCCCTTAGGCTCTTTAAGTTAGCCCATGGTCTCTTATACATCGGCACTTATGCTTTTTAAGTTGGCCCATGTGCTCTTAGAATGGCTATATAGTTTTTCCCTCATTTTGGCTTAAAAGACTTAGTGAAAATTTAATTATGCTTTAGCATGTGTTTTTCGCATCCATAGGTTTTTTGAAGGTTCGACATATCGTAACCTTATTAGTAATTTGTTTGTGTAAACATAATTGAATACCTCTTAAGGTATTTCCGAAGGCCGATGTCATCAAAGCCCTTGGATTTTTTTAGGGCTGAATTTATCGAAGAACTTTATATTTTTCTTTTGCCGAGGGTAGCCTGATTTAACCAATTTTTACAAAGTATTTGAAGGTCTTTAATTTATTGCAAAATTTGGACATCTCCAAGTAGTATTATTTGGCTGTAGCCTTTATATGACCGTAGTATTTAGTATGGTCGTAGCCTTCGAGTATGTCGCTTGGACTTGTTTCCCGATAACTTTTCGAACTTGTTCAAGTAGTTAGCCCACGAGAAATATACCTTGGCCTTTATTTCTAGGGGGTGCCTCTTTGAGGTTTTTTTCGAGGGGATGTCTCTTTGAGGTCTTATTAATCCGAATATTTGATGTCAATTCCCGAGTATTCTGGGTGTTTCTATTCTTTAGCTCTGAAGTCATTTCCATAGGATGTAGAGTTCATATAATGGTATAATTCTTTGAAACACCTAGTGTTTTTTATATTAACAATATAGGTACATGTGTACATGCTTTCCTGTTAGGGCTTGACTGTTATATGGACAGGGTTTATCTGACCGTTTGGCCGCCCATTACAAAGTTTTCCTATCTATGCTCTATTAGGCATGATGTATTTTCCTTGAAAGTAAAACCTCTGAGGGTGATGGCCCTCAATATTCGGGGTTGATAAAAATGAAACCCTGGACACTGTTGAGTTTTTCTTTGGCAGATCATAGTTGTTGTCTTGTTATAAACCTTGTCGGTAAAATCCATTTGGGACAAAATCCGAGCCAAGGGAAAAGGAGTGCAACACATGCTTTAAAACCTGTGGCCTTCATATTAGAAGGGGTGTCTTCGGGATGACGAACCTTTGAGGGATTCTATCTTGCCAAGCTTTTAAGATAATTTACCATCGATTCTGAGGTCTTGCATTCAATGATCACGAGCCTTGATTGGGTCGGGGTGATTCTCATACCTCAATTTGACACCATGAAGCCGAGGAACTCGCCTGTGCCAACTCTGAAGGCATGTTTCTCTGGGTTGTGCTTCATTTGTTTTTGCCCCCAAACATTGACTGTTTTCTACAAATGAATCAAAACTGTCCTCTACGCACAGGGACCTGACCAGTCATATCATCAATAAAAAATTTCGTTATTTTTCCTGTCTGGTTTTCATTCATCCTATTGACTTGATGTTGTTATGAAGCTTTTCGAACTTGGGGCTTCCCCTTTAGTTTTACTGATTTAATCCTGGGATTGTTGCACAGCCTATGTGTGGTGATTTCCCGCGAAATCCCTGTCATATCTAAATGGGACCAAGAAATCAATATTATTAATCAGAAACTAAATGGGTTTTTTCCTGAGTTCGGGGGTTAATCCCGTTCCCAGGTGTACCTTTATCTTGAGAAGTTAATTTTGTAGCATTGAGCTTCTCGGGAATAACGAAGGTTCGGGGAAATATGAGTTCCCTTCTTCTCCTTCGTTTACCTGTTATCCTGATTCTGTCTAGAATTGGAGTTGTGACTGCTACTTAGCATCCTGTTTATCTTTGGGAGTCGACTTCTTTGAGGTCAAGGGTTCCAGTATCGGCGCCACTTCCTTTATTACAAACATCTCCTTAGCAGTATACTATTCTCCATGGACTGTTTTCACTTCTTTTTTTGTCGGAAACTTCATCATCTGATGGAGGGTCGATAACATTGCCCTCGTGTTGTGTATCCATGGTCTTCTGAGGAGGGCATTATACATCATGTCACCTTCGATAACATGGAACCTGTTGTCTTGTATGGTCTCGGATACGTCTACTTGCAAAATAATTTCTCCCTTTGTTGTTTCACTTGTCATGTTGAAGCCATTCAGTGCCCGGGATGCATGTACAATATGATCTTGCAGGCCAAGTTGTTTCACGACCCTCGATCTGATTATGTTATAGCTACCTGGATCCACTAAAACACATTTAACCTGAACTTCATTTAAATGTCTAGCGATAACCAGAGCATTGTTGTGAGGCTGGATACGTCTTTTGCTTCCTCGTGATAGAATGATAGTGTGTCCTCGGTCACATATCTCTGACTCTGTTTCTCTTTTATGATGGACACCTTGGTACGTTTGAATATGGGTCCCTGTGGGATGTCGACTCTAGCGATGATCATGTGAATGATATGTTGGGGTTCATCAGGTTCATTCTTCCTATTTGCATCTCTTTCTCAAAAATGGTTCTTAGCCCAGTCACTAAGAAATTCACGAAGATGCCCTTTGTTTAACAATTAGGCTACCTCCTCCCTAAGCTTCTTGCAATCCTCGGCCCGATGCCCGTGAATACCTTGATACTTACATATTAAGTTGAGATTCCTCTGAGATGGATCGATCTGTATAGGCTCTGGCCATCTAGTGTTTCAGATTTTGCCAATGGATGAGACTATACTTGAGGCATCAATACTGATGTTGAGTCCTGACAATTTTTGTGCCTTTGCCGTTCCCGATTGCCTATCAAACCCAGTTTTTCTCACGAGTCCCCGAGAGCTTCGACCTCGATCTGCTCTTCGATCGTTCTGAAGTCTGTTATGCCTTCAAAATTTTCCTTCAATCTTCGATGTAAGGTTGATACCTTTCCTTATTCGACCTTTACTCCCTGCCTGCGTTTCCTGACTCCTTTGCTAATGACCTACTTAAATAAACTGAGCCTGAAAGGGATCCCAATTGATTATCCACGACCCTAAATTTTGATTGGTACCTATTATGCACATCTGCCCAAGTCACGGTGGGATACTAAATCAAGTTTCGCTTCAGTTGCTTCGAGGCTATTGAGCTTTGTTCATTTAGCCCCTTCCTGAAGGCTTGTACGACCCAGTCATCGAAAACTGGTGGTAACTCCATTCATTCTGATTGGTAGCGGGATATAAACTCTCTCAGCATTTCGTTCTCCCTTTGCTTTATTTTGAATACATCGGATTTCCTTGTTGCGAATTTTATTGCACCGACATGTGCCTTTACTGTTACATCCCTTTTTTTTTATATGTGAGAGTATATCGTAAGTTAATTTATGTAAGATCAGAAATAAGATTATATTTGGAAGCATATAAAGTAAGTTAATCATGTTACCTTGGAGGTTACAAATATCTAAGATCATGAATAAAGAGTACCAAGAGGGTTGGAAAGCTTAGAAGCTAAACCTATTGAAGAAACTAAGTTTTGTCGAAAGTCGACATGTTTGGAATGTTACATCATGTACCTTAGGGTGAGAATATTGATATTAACATGATAAATAGGTTATTCTATGAGTTACTTTAGTCGTATGATAGTCGTGTGCTACATTTTAAAGTCAAGCAAGTTGTGAAACAAAAGTCAGCAAAGGTCATCACAAGTTACATTCACAATACGCTGAAAATTAGGTCAAATGTATCTGAACTTTTCTCCCAATATACTTGAAATTATTGGGTGATCTACCTACCTAAATGAAGATCTATGATTCTATCTTCCAACACATTAAACCGTTAATCTATACAATATTGGAGTAGAGAGATATCCATGTTTTGACGTGACTGCGCCAAGAAGCTCTCTGGGGCCCACATAGACGGTTTAAGACATATGGATATATATAAGATGTCTCAACCCTGTTTTAAGTCATTATTTTCAGTATATTCAGACCTTATAACCCTAGAAAGAATTTCTCAAGGTTCTCTCATGATCCAATACCCAAACAAAGGGCAAACAATACAAATCAAGTGTTGTGAATCCCGTGACGCTAGTAAGTTTCTTGTTCTTCTTGTTGTTGTAGATATTTGGGTGATTCCGGCTCGTGTGGGAGGTTGTTTTAAGTGTTTTATGTTTTGTAAAATACTCTCCCATGGTTTCATACCAGCGCTAGGTTATTTGAAGTCTTCCAAATGGGTTACACCATATTTCGACATCAAAAGTTAGTTCTTGTGAAGAATAAAACATCTTTGTAGTTGTGTTGTCATTGAGGATAGTTGTGGGATGTTTTATGCTGAAATTTCAAGTTGTTGTTACTGGATAAAGTGAGTATAACAGCCTACAAATTTTTCTTAAGATTTCATATATGTGGGTTAAGTTGTTAGGATGATAACTACAAGATAATACTTGGATTAGCTTAAGTCTCTTCTATGGTGTTGTAATTCCATTGAAGGCTGTTGTAAGCTAAATATAACTTGTATTTTGACTTGAATCTACTGTAGGAGGTATGTGTATTGTGTTCAAGCTGGTGCTTAAGGTTATCTTGATGTTGAATATATTAAATGGTTGGACTAGACATGAACTATAATGAATAAAGTTTCTAATTAAAGACAGTTGGAGTTGTGGATTGTTTTCTTTGTTATAAATATATTGTGTCACACCTCCTTTTTCCGCCCCCGATATGTGTATAAGAGAGTTTTTCCAATTAAAAAGTGACAATCGAAATGAGATTATTTATATTAAATCAGAGTCGCCACTTGTGATAATTTACGGTGTCCCAAGTCAGCGATTTAAAATCCCGAATCGAGAAAGTTTGACTCTTATTTATTGCCTGCAAACACAGAAATTCGGGTAAAATTTTTTGTTAATCTAGGAGAAGGTGTTAGGTATTCCCAAGTTTCGTGGTTCTAGCACGGTCACTTTGATCATATTTTGCTTAATCAAATTGTCTAATTATTCATTTTAGAACCTATGTGCATTCACCACTTTTAAATAAGAAATTATCTTAAAATAAGTCACGCGTTTGTTTGACACGTCAAAAATCATGTCACATGAACATATCCATAATCGATAATGCTTTATTATTATAAAGAAATTTTCGGTCAAAGTTGCGCGAACGCATACTTCGATTTTGTTATTAAAATTGTAATAATATCATGCGAACGTGTACAACACCACGATGGTATATTAAACGCACCTAAAGTTTTCAGACAGTGTTCATTATCCTTCCTAAACTTTGAGATTATCGTGAAGGCCATAGGTTATGGAAAGAATGGAAGAAATAAAATAAATTAATTACGGAGACGTGGGATAGCTTACGTAAGTATATACTAAAGTTATCGATCCTCGCGAACTGAATGCATTTTCTTTCATACTATCTTCCTCTTCTATTAGCTCTAACTCTTATTTTAATGTAAAATTTAATTCTCGTCTCTCGGGGTCGAAACCCATGAAATATTCATGAACAACAGTTGTATGAAATTCAACAAACCAAACACTGCCAACAAGTATCCTAGAGATATCAAATTATTCAAATCATCTATGAATTAGAACTAAGGATCAATTTCTTCAAATAGATTCCAAAACAAAGAAAGAAGTATCAGGTAAAACATACATAGAGGCACTCTATTAATAAAAGGGAAACTAGCGACTCAACCATTAACATCTACAGTTCAACTGCCCAAAAGACTGGCAAAATGGCATTAAACTCAATTTATCCAATATCTGCTTTATGACAAAGACAGTAAAAAAATCTGATTTTAGAAATAACAATTTCAAATTAATCAAATGCAACCAGAATAAATTCAGAAGTTGAATGGTGAACAAGAATTCAATATCGAACCTTTTCAGAAGCCAAAATTTTATACCGGGATCTTGGACGACAGAAACGACGAACATATTTCAAACGAAGGTCTCCCTGACTCGACGATTTTCGTGGTGGTTTAAGGGGCGTTCGTCGATTGGGTTTTATAGGTTAGGTCCGAAAATTATGCCTAAAAGTGGATTGTTTGAGTCCAAATTTTATTCTTTCTCCGTGAACGAGACTAAAAATATGACCTCATTTACTAATTAAAATAAGACTAACTGTTAAAATAAACCTATTTTTTTGGTATTTTCAAATATCATATAAAAATAAAAATAAGTTACTATTTTTGTATTTGTATTTTTTGTTAGTTTTATGAAAGATACATAAAATATAATATTTTTGTAACGAAACAAAGTAAAAGAGTCAAAATTAGTTGAAATAACTATATCACACCTAAATAAGTATTTAAATGCTAAAATATAAAGAATCTTCGGGAGGATAAAAAATCACATGTCTGCAGCTGCTCCTCTTTGACAGGAAATACTAAGTATTTCCAAACAAAGAACAACTAGACATATTTTTTTGACCCGACCCTTATTTAGGGAGACCAAAAACTAAGAGAAAAGAGAATGTAACTAAGCCCTGGTATCTGAGCTGCCTACATATCCTTGCTTATAAAGGAGTCAGGCCATGTGTAGTTGACAAGTAGAAATAGTGATGGAGTATATTGAGGTGGAGAGCCCGTCGAGGTGCCGTTCCATCGAGGTTCCAGTGCGCGATCTTGTTATTACATCAAAAATCAAAAAATGAAAAAGACTAGCTAAGTCTGTAAACTACGAGTTACAAGATTCCTATCTATAAGTCTTCTGAAGCATGGTTTTGAGTCTTGAATGGTTCTTCATGCAGACTTTAGATTTGAACCTTGGCGCTTGTTAGCTGCAGGTGGTAGCTCGTTCTTCTTCAGCTTTTCGGATCAACAACGGACATGTAGTTATTGTGACTTCAACCACGTTATAATCAGTTCACATCTTACTCTGCTTCGGTATTTTAGATTCACTTCTCTTTTTTCCCCCTTTTCTTTTATATTCTGGATTAAGACTACATCTGTTGGTCATCTCTGACTGTTGACCCTCATTCTTACCGTGAGCTTCTACTACTTCTAACTTTGAATTGATTATGAAATGACTTCCCTTGTTCTCTATGAGCATGCCTGCTGCCAATACTTGAAACTGAATTCCTTTGTTCTCCAGGTAGGCGCGCCTGATTGCCAAACTTGAACTGTATTCGCTTGTTATCCAGGTGGGCGACTGATTGCCAAACTTGAATTGTATTCCCTTGTTCTCTAGGTGGCCACCTAATTGCGAAAACTTGAACTGTATTCCCTTGTTCTCTAGGGTGGTGCCTAATTGCCAAAAACTTGAATTGTATTTCCTTGTTCTTCAGGTGGGCGACTGATTGCCAAAACTTGAATCGTATTCCATGTTCTCCAGGTGGGCGCATGATTGCCAAAACTTGAATTGTATTCCCCTGTTCTCCAGGTGGGCGCCTGATTGCCAAAAACTTGAATTGTATTCCTTTGTTCTCCAGGTGGGTGCCTGATTGCCAATACTCGAACTAAATTCCCTTGTTCTCCAGGTGGGCGCCTGATTGCCAAAACTTGAGTTGTATTCCCTTGTTCTCCGGGTGGGTGCCGGATTTCCAAAATTTGAAATTATATTCCCTTGTTCTCCTGGTGGGCGCCTGAATGCCAAAACTCGAACAGTATTCCATAGTTCTCCACGTGGGCACCTGACTGCCAAAACATGAACTGTAATCCCTTGTTCTCAAGGTGGGTGCCTGATGGCCAAAAACTTGAACTGTATTCCCTTGTTCTCCAGGTGGGCGCCCCATTGCCAAAAACTTGAACTGCATTTCCCTATTCTCCAGGAGGCTGCCTGATTTCCAAAACTCGAACTATATTGCTTTGTTCTCCAGGTGGGCTACTGATTGCCATAACATGAATTGTATTCCCTTGTTTTATAGGTGGTCCCCCGATTTTACAAACTTGAACTGTTTTCCTTGTTCTCCAGGTGGGTGCCTGATTGCCAATACTCGAATTAAATTCCATTGTTCTCTAGGTGGGCGCCTGATTTTCAAAGCTTGAGTTGTATTCCCTTGTTCTCCAGGTGGGTGCCGGATTTCCAAAATTTGAAATTGTATTCCCTTGTTCTCCTGGTGGGCCCCTGAGTGCCAAAACTCGAACTGTATTCCTTAGTTCTCCAGGTGGGCACCTGACTGCTAAAACATGAACTGTAATCCCTTGTTCTCCAGGTGGGTGCCTGATGGCCAAAAACTCGAACTGTATTCCTTTGTTCTCCAGGTGGGCGCCCTATTGCCAAAAACTTGAACTGTATTTCCCTATTCTCCAGGAGGGTGCCTAATTTCTAAAACTCGAACTATATTCCTTTGTTCTCCAGGTGGGCTACTGATCGCCAAAACATGAATTGTATTCCCTTGTTCTCCGGGTGGTCCCCTGATTTTACAAACTTGAACTATTTTACCTAGTTCTCCAGGTGGGTGCCTGATTGCCAAAACATGAACTGTATTCTCTTGTTCCCCAGGTGGGCGCCTGATTGCCAAAAACTTGAACTGTATTCCCATATTCTATAGATGGGCGCCAGATTGCCAAAATTTGAACTGTATTCCCCTATTCTCCAGATGGGCGCCTGATTGCCAAACTCGAACTGATTTACCATGTTCTCCAAGTGGGCACCTGATTGCCAAAACTTAAGCATTATTCCCTTGTTCTCCAGGTGGGCGCCTAATTGCCAAAACTCAAACTGTATTTCCTAGTTCTCCAGGTGGGTGCCTGAATTCCAAAACTTGAACTATATTCCATTGTTCTCCAAGTCGACGCCTGATTCCCAAACACTTGAACTGTATTCCCATTGTTCTTCAGGTGGGCGCCTGATTGCCATAAACATGAACTGCATCCCCCTATTCTCCAGGAGGGCGCCTGATTTTCAAAACTCAAACAGTATTCCCTTAATCTCCAGGTGGGTGCCTGATTGCAAAAACTTGAACTGTATTTCCTTATTTTCCAGGTGGATGCCTGATTGCGAGAACTTGAATTGTATTCCCTTGTTTTTCAGGTGGGCCCCTGATTGCCAAAAGTTGAACTGTATTCCCTTGTTCTCCAGATGGGCACCTGATTGCTAAAACTTGAAATATATTAACTTGTTCTCTAAGTGGTCGCCTGATTGCAAAAACTTGAACTATATTCCCTTGTTCTCCATGTGGGCGCCTGATTGCCAAAACTCGAACTATATTCCGTTGTTCTCCAGGTGAGCACCTGATTGCCAAAACTTCAATTGTATTCCCTTGTTCCCTGGGTGGGCGCCTGATTGCTAAAACTTGATCAGTAGTCCATTGTTTTCCAAGTGGGCGCCTGATTGCCAAAACTTGAAATTGTATTACCTTTTTCTCCAGGTAGGCGCATGACTTCCAAAACATTGAACTGTATTCCCTTGTTCTCCTGGTGTGTGCCTAATTGCCGAAACATGAATTGCATTCCCTTGTTTTTCAGGTGGGCGCCTAATTTCCAAAACTTGAATTGTATTTCTTTGTTCTTCGGGTGGGTGCCTGATTGCAAAAATTTGAACTGTATTTCCTTATTTTCCAAGTTGGTGGCTGATTGACGAAAACTTGAATTGTATTCCCTTGTTCTCCAGGTGGGCGCCTGATTGCCAAAACTCAAACTGTACTCCCTTGTTCTCTAGGTCGGCCCCTGATTGCCAAAAACATGAACTGTATTCCCTTGTTCACTTGGTGGACACTTGATTGCCAAAATGTGAACTGTATTTTCTTGTTCTCCAGGTTGCCACCTGATTGCGAAAATACGAAATGTATTCGCTTGTTCTCCAGGTGAGTGCCTGATAGCCAAAAACATGAACTGTATTCCATTGTTCTCCAGGTGGGTGCCTGCTTTCAAAAACTCGAACTGTATTCTATCCTGATTGCAAACACTTGAACTGTATTCCCTTGTTCTCCAGGTGGGTGCCTGATTGCCAAAACTTGAACTGTATTTCCTTATTTTCCAGGTGGATGCCTGATTGCGAGAACTTGAATTGTATTCCCTTGTTTTCCAGGTGGGCCCCTGATTGCCAAAAGTTGAACTGTATTCCCTTGTTCTCCAGGTGGGCACCTGATTGCCAAAACTTGAAATATATTAACTTGTTATCTAAGTGGGCGCCTGATTGCAAAAACTTGAACTATATTCCCCTGTTCTCCATGTAGGCGCCTGATTGCCAAAACTCGAACTATATTCCGTTGTTCTCAAGGTGAGCACCTGATTGCCAAAACATCAATTGTATTCCCTTGTTCCCTGGGTGGGCGCCTGATTGCCAAAACTTGATCTGTAGTCCATTGTTTTCCAAGTGGGCACCTGATTGCCAAAACTTGAAATTGTATTCCCTTTTTCTCCAAGTAGGCGCATG